>CATIWR010053806.1:0-15917 GCA_949677035.1 Omphalea diandra | reverse complement strand
AATTTCCTTTAAAAAGGCTGATCATTAAATTTAGGATACGTTAATTGCTCTTTCCGTTTATGATTTCTAAATTCTAATTCAATCTCCGCTCTCCGTCTCAATTGTCAACATGGGCACCTCTTTTGGCCATGTACAGAATTTATTTCTCTCTCTCTCCTTCCATCTTTTACTTCTTCTTCCTTCTACTGCTTCACTGTCATTCCATAAACCACGTTTTGAACCCAGAGACACTAGCATAATCTACGAAGGTGGTGCAGCTCCTTTTGTTGGAGCCATTGAACTTAACAGCGACGCTTACCAGTGTCAAGTAGGTCATGCTACTTATAGTGATTAAATGCTGCTATGGGATTCCCATACACAAACCCTCACCGATTTCACCACCCGTTTCTCTTTTACTGTAGACATTCAGCGCCGCACCATTTATGGTTCTGGGTTCACTTTCTTCCTCGCTCCGGTGGGATTCCGAATTCCTACGAATTCTGCCGGTGGTTTTCTTGGCCTATATAATATCACAACCATGAACTCTTTCTCAGCATCATCATTATACCAAGTTGTGCACATTGATTTTGATTCAACTGCGGATCCGAAATGGGATCCTTCATTTCAACATGTTGGTATTATTGCACACCAATAAGTGAGGGTGTCTACATATCAAATGTTATGGATGCTTCGTTCTTCTATTATTCTATGCAACATAACTTGGAGCTTTTGCGTTTGTTTTTATTGTCATTCATATTTCTTATTATATTTTGTTCTATTACTATTGCACACCAATAAGCGAAGTAGAATATAATTTCAAAAAGAGTGGCTACGCAACATGACTTTGAGTCTTTATATTTGTTTTTACTATCATTATATTTTTTTATATATTTCATTTTAACATCTTATTCTTTTACATGATTATATTATTTAGATGTGACAGATTTTAACTAGATAAAAATTAATCTAAAAAAAATATCTAAATCAAAAGAAAACCTA
Organism: Omphalea diandra; assembly: GCA_949677035.1. Taxonomy (NCBI): domain Eukaryota; kingdom Viridiplantae; phylum Streptophyta; class Magnoliopsida; order Malpighiales; family Euphorbiaceae; genus Omphalea; species Omphalea diandra. The sequence goes on along the minus strand of CATIWR010053806.1, from coordinate 14,939 downwards.
AAATAATCAAAATTTGAAATGAGTTAAATATTTTTAAATTAAAATTGATCTGTACTCAATCTGAATTGATTTGACTTTTTCTCGGTGCATAGGTCAACTCAAATGCTTCGATTTCAATTATTAAAAATATTTAAAGTTATTTAAAAATTTAAATAATAGTTTTTTAATTTTAAAAATTAAAATTAAAAGTAACTTGACTCAACTCAAAAAATGACTTCAATTTCTTTTGTACCTTGTTTTGATAAACCAATCTGCTCCTAATTTGAAGTAACAAAATCAAATACATAAAAAAAAAGGAATTCGAAAATAATCAAACTTGAAACTATGCGATTCAACTTGTTCTCCATCTCTGATGTTATTGATAATTATTGTTAGTTGGTGTGTTATAAAAAAAAAAAAAAAAGAGCTTTCTATAAAAAAAAAATGTAAAAGATTTATTACAAAAATTATGACTAAAAAAAGCCTTTAAAGATTGTATGAGGAGAGACTTACATTATGCATAACTATGAGATGAATAGGGAAAGAAAAAGGAGAAAAAAAAAATTTATAAGGGGAGGAAAATAGGGAAGAGAGTGGATAACAAATGATTCATCTTATTGTGTTTAACAAGTTAAAATTATTTAGTAAAAGGAGAGGAAGGTAAATGTTTTATTACGTTTGGATAATTAAAAAAAGAAAAAAAAGAGAGGGATAATTTTAATAGTAAAAAAAAATAACTCATTAATAAAAATAGATAGAATTATATGATTTTTTTTTTTATCACAAGTAATATACTCTCATTAACATGAGCTAGATACATTGCTCTTTAAATTTCAGTTCGGTATCATAGGCCTAGACTATATAGCCTATTAGAGACCCAATTCGATATAGATTGGGTTCTTAACTTAATGGCCGACATTGGTTCGGCCATATACGTGCTCTCCCATCCATTCTTAGTCATTTTTTTCAGGAAAATATTTCATCTTCAGAAATATAGGGGCTCTTCAATCCATTTCTAATCATCCTCTTCTCTTTAGAGTGTATTATCCTTCTCAATAAGTGTCACGTCAGAACAAAAGCAACATCTGGTGCATAAAGTATGCTCATTTTTACCTAAACGATTCACCTGGTCGCTATATATAAGAGGTTTAACTAAATATTTCATTCGTTCTATGTCTTATACTGTTACTCTCACTTAGTTTCTGACTTAAATATCAGAGTGGATCTCAAGCACAAAATCGAACACTCCCTTATCTTCTCTTGTCTTGCAGTCCCGATCTGAAAAGGTAGTCTAAACTCAAAAAGACCCTTATAAATTATTTAGCTTTATACCACTGAGAACATCAATAACAGTCAAATAAATAAATTTCATATATTATAAAAGTTGACACAGATCAATTAATATATGATTCGCAAGCAACTTATGTTCTATCTTTTTCAGCTAGACATGGCCTGCATTGTTGCACGCTGTAACCTTCTTGTTTTGAGCCGATCACAGACGATTAAGTCAGAGTCAGAAATTATTATGTGGGGTCGCATAATATTAGCGATAATCCTTAAGCATTAATGATGAAGATGATTTATTTTGTGTATTTTTATTACATATTTAATAATAATTAATACAACACATTCCTTTTTCTGCAAAGAAATAGTCTACATATTTTTAGAATTATTACTTAAAGAAAATTAATGATTCAAATGCACCTAAAACACCGAAAGATAATTTCTAAGATTTTTTTAACATTTTAATTTAAAAAAGTAATTTTTTTTAAAAACATTTTACAAATAAATTATTTTTTGCAACATGAACAAATATCTTTGGTATTGATTTGGATTATTTTCTTTTATGCCTTTTTTTAAAAGGAATTTATGCCTTACTTTTAGAAAACTAATAAATATGAAGTGAATTATCTTGACTTTTCAATTTCATGGGCATATTATTTGTAAAATTTTATTCATTTACTTATTTTGACCGAAATGGAGTGTAGTTTTGACATAATGAAATAAAATATACGTAAAATAAAAAACTTAAAAGGTGATTAAAAAAACGCAGAAAGATAAAACTTTATAAATTTTAATTAAAAATTCATAAAATTTTATGAATATCTGAAATCTTAATTTCTACTTGGTCTTTTATTTTATATTTTTTTACTTCACCTTTTATGTTTAACTCTTTTTTTTCCCTTTATTTTTTAGAGGTAATTTTCACTATGAGATAAGCACTGATAGGCTACTAGGAACTAGCGCAATGACTTCCACTGATTCTCCTAGTCATCCACAACACTCCCCACTCTATTTCTCAATATCACCATGATCATCTCTAGCTACAACATCAAAACTTCACTTCTCTACTTCTTCTTCCTTCTCTTCCCCATTACCAACCCATTATCCTTTGAACTAACGAGCTTTGATCCCACTGACACCAGGATTGTTTACGAGGGAGGAGCCAAACCAACCTCCGGAACCATCGAATTTAACGATGTCAATTACATGTGCCAAACTGGCAGAGCAACTTATGCAGAAAAGGTGCCCATCTGGGATTCCAAAACGAATGAGATCTCCGATTTCACTACTCATTTCTCATTCTACATCGACATCCAAGGCCGTAACCAATGGGGTTCTGGCCTCGCTTTCTTCCTTGCACCCGTTGAATCTCACATCCCACCCAACTCAGCAGGTGGTTTTCTTGGCTTGTATAACACCACTAACAGTGATTCTGCTTCTAACCAAATGGTTCACGTCGAATTCGATACATACTGGAACCGTGAATGGGATCCTAATTTTCTTCATGTTGGGATTAACAATAATTCAATCCATTCTGCTACTTTTACCCCCTGGAATGCTAAATTTCACAGCGGAGATTCTGCTGATGTGTGGATTATTTATAATTCTACCTCGAAGAATCTCAGCGTTTCATGGAAGTATCGAACGACTTCTATTGCTGAAGAGAATACCAGTCTTTCCCTCGTTATTGATCTCAGGAAGGTTCTTCCCAAGTGGGTCGTAATTGGGTTTTCGGCTAGCACGAGTAATCGTATAGAAAGACATGTTGTTCAGTCTTGGAAGTTTGATTCAACGTTGGAAATACATCAAGAAAAAGGAAAACATCCTAAAAAGATTATGCTGATAGCAATTTTAGCAGTTTCAGGAGCATTATTGTTATGTGCAATGGTTGTGTTTAGTATTTTCATTCGGACATGGCAGCAGAGGAAGAGGAATGAGACAATAGAAGCAATGAGGTTGACATCGATAGACGATGAATTCGAAAAAGGGGCAGGACCAAGAAGATTTTCCTATAAGGATCTTATTTTGGCTACCAACAACTTCTCTAGTGACAAGAAATTGGGTGAAGGAGGATTTGGAGCTGTTTACAAGGCTTACCTAAGTGATTTAGGCACGACTGTTGCTGTGAAGAAGATTTCAAGGCAGTCCGAACAGGGGAAACAGGAGTACATGACAGAGGTAAAGATCATTAGCCAGTTGAGACATCGGAATTTAGTACAACTAATAGGTTGGAGTCATGATGGAGATGAATTCCTTCTTGTCTACGAGTTCATGCCGAATGGAAGTCTGGATTCTCACCTATTTAAGAAAATTTTTCCTCTGACTTGGGCTGCGCGAAACAGAATAGCCCTTGGCTTGGCCTCTGCTTTGCTCTATCTTCATGAAGAATGGGAGAAATGTATTCTGCACCGTGATATAAAAACAAGTAATATAATGCTGGATTCGAGTTTTAATGTGCGGCTTGGAGATTTCGGACTAGCTAAACTAATGGAGCATGAGTTAGGTTTGGAGACAACAAGGGTGGCTGGAACCAGAGGGTATATGGCTCCTGAATATATAAGTACAGGCAGGGCTAGTAAGGAGTCAGATGTGTATAGTTTTGGTATTGTTGCGTTGGAAATTGTTACTGGAAGAAAAATGGTTGAACCCATTGAGCAGAATAATGAAATAATGACATTAGTGGAATGGATTTGGGATCTTTATGGAAGTGGGAATCTAAGGGTGGCAGTTGATGAGATACTAGAGATGGATTTTGACGAAAAACAAGTGGAGTGTTTGATGATTGTTGGGTTGTGGTGTGCCCATTCTGATAGAAATTTGAGGCCTTCAATGAGGCAAGTAATTCATGTGCTTAATTTTGAAGCTGCATTACCTTATCTTCCAACCAAAATGTCTGTTCCCACACCAAACGAAAATGCAGCCATACCATGATTTTGCTCTTCAGAAATGTCACATTCGAGATTTGGAGTTGGTCTGTAAACACGCTCTCATTATCAATGATATTGCATCAATCTTTAATGTTTTAGATTAAGCGTAATAGTAAAAAATCATTTTGAATGCATTTTTCTCTTTTCAAATATTATAAATAAAAGTGAATTTTATGATGCCGTATATGTATTATTATGTAAAATTTTAAATTATGTATATATAATTTATTAATTATTTATGCTAATTCTATCAAAAATAAATATTATTTAAAGTGATAAATATATATATAATAAGATTTTATTCAAATACTTAAAAATTATACAATATGGTATCGTAATACAATATCGTGTCCGATATTGCAGTATTAAAAGATCATATAATTTTCATAGTGTTTTTTCTTAACAATTATGTAGTTTTTTTTTTTTATTGTGTTCAAAATTTAATTTGATAGAACCAAAAAATAAAATAAACAAAAGGTAAAATGAGATGAGTAAAGATGTGCTCACATATTAAATCAAAACCCAAAAGAAATTTGCTTTCACTAATTTCTAGTCCCCGGAACCAGAACATGACTCGTTTAATATTAACACTACAAAGAATGGCCAAATTAACCTATCTTTTTTTAAAAAAAAAAAGAAAAGAAAAAAGAATTAAAGGAATAAATATAACTTAATTATCTTAAAAATTTTAAATTTTAGCTCTTTTTCAAATTTATCGTATATTCAATTTCTTAATAATTGAATATTGGAAATTCAATTTTCTTTTTATATTTAGCCTTGACTTGATTTTTGGTAATTGAAAATTAAATTAAATGATGTGATATGATTTATTTTCTAAAACAAAATTTCAAGAAATATTCATGATCATAAGAAAACTATCTAATCGCGAAGTTTTTTTCTCCTTTTTTCTTGTCAAGCAAACCAAAGAATTATATTAAATCAAACTTCAAAAATAGAACTCAACACAAACAAGGCTTTTATTGCCAACTATACATCAGCCTATGATATTTGTAAGACTTCTCCACTTTATCTCCAATACTCATCAACACAGTAGAATACACAAATTGAATAATTCTTTTTATACTAAACTATTCCGGTTGAAAGATGATATAATTCCTTTCTCTCCAAATAGCATATACAATTGTTGCCAAAGTCAATCTTCGCATCTTACTTATTACTAAACTAGATAATTTCTCATTGCCAAATGAATACAGTTCGATTTATCTCACAAGCTTCTAACGCCTTCATCCATATATCATTAGCTACAGAGCAAGCAAAGAATAAATGCTTAATAGATTTCTCTTCAATATTATATAGCACACACCTTTTTATCTTGGATCACTTTCCATTTAAACAATCTGCTGTTAGTATTCAACCTGCCTTGGATTGCCATTCATAGAACGAAACTACATCTAGGAATGATAGGGCTCCCCAAACTAACTTCCTCTAACTAACATTCCGTTCTCTTGCTGTAAAAAATTCCAAGCACAATGGATAGAAAATATAACATGCTTTGTATGTTTTCATCTCACCTTATCAACACTGCTGGGACTAACTTTGCATTTAGATTGAAGGACTTCCCAAGCTTTGTGAGTAATATCATCAATAGGATATAGCATAATCCACTCCCCTCTTCTCCACACATTTGCCATCGAATCATTTCTAGGAATAACAACATCTTGAACTGATATACTTGAAAATCTATCAATTAAAGATTGGCCTTCAATCCAAGGATCAAACCAAAAATGGTGTAGACTTTCTATCCTCCACACTAGACTCAAAATAATTCTTAACATAAACTCTCAATTTTACCAAATGTCTCCAAACCCAACTAGCAGATAATACCCTAACTAGCAGACAAAGACTTAAAAATACCCCAACTAGCCTATTCCAGCTATTCCATTTAGCCCACAGTGAACATTTGACACTAATTAGTTCTCACACATGCTTCAAAACTGTAGCTTTATTCCACAAAACCAAATCTTTAACTCCAAGTCCACCTGCCGCTTTAGGTTTACAAACCACAATCCAAGCAATAGAAGCATTATTACCACTATCAAGGGAACCTTTTCAAAGAAAATTGTGTCAGATTTGCTCAATTTTTTTAACACTGATTTCGGCAGAATAAACATAGAGAACTAGAACACTTGGATGCCAAATAAGACTACATTCAATAACTGAAGCCTCCCAGCATAAGACAAAAATTTAGTAGTCCACATTGACACCCGAGCAATGATTTTGTCAACCAAAGGCTTATGATCATTAGCCTTAAGTTGACCAAAAATAAGAGGAACCCCCAAATATCTAACAGGGAGTTTTCCTTCAGCAAAACCCATTTCATTTTATAAGACAGCTTCAACTTTTAGAAACACCATTGAAATAAATGCAACTCTAAGCAGAATTAACTTGCAAACCAAAAATCTTACAAAACACCTCTAAAACTGGCATTAACTGTTTTATAGAAGTTTCATCTCCGTTACAGAAAAGGAATAAATCATCTGTAAAACAGAGATGTTTAAGCCTTATTTCCCAGTACCCAGAATGAAACTTAAATTGACCATCATCCAAACCTGTAAGAAGTCTTGATAAATATTCCATCACGAGCACAAAGATCAAAGGTGGCATTGGATCACCTTGCCTTATGCCCCTTGCCCCTTGGAAAAAAACCTTTCAAACGGCTATTAACCACCACAAAGAAGCTTGCAGTTCTTATACAACACTTCAACCAATCCACAATTTTTGTAGAAAATGCAGCCTCAATAATGAACTCCTATTGAATTGTGTCATAAGCCTTCCACAAATCAACCTTTAAAGCACAATTTGGAGGCTCAAGTCTTTGATGACAATTGAAGACAATGTGCAAGCAGAATATTATCAGAAATCTTTCTCATAGGCACAAAAGCACATTACTTAGAATTAACAAGCTCCGGCGGGCATTGTTGTAATCTTAATGCTGTAATACATTTATATAAAGTATTACAACAAGATATAGGCCTAAAATCATCCAACCATCTATATTCACTACCTTTGGAATAACTATGATGGTTGTAAAGTTAATATGTTTTAACATCTTCCTAGAATTAAAAAACTCCTTTATTGTTGCACACACATTTTCCTATAATAGTCTAGCCTTTCTTGAAAAATAAACTACCATAACCATCTGGACCAGGTGTACTATCACTGCTAATGGCAAACATCTTATAACCATTAATTTGCCTATTCCACCTCTGCTAAACAATGTTAAGAAAATCTTTATGGTTAGTCCAAACATTAAAGAATAAAAAAGAAACATGTTTCCTTACTTTCGAATCTTGATGCTAACCATAATTAGTGAAGGATCCAAACTCCCAGCATTGAAAGCTTCAGACTTTGACAACCCATACAATTCCATCGATTTTTCATTCACAAACACGCTATCCGGCTTCCTCCACATTCTTCAATCACCTAGCTGATTATTAGTCCATGTAAAATAACAGCCTCTACAATTTAATTCCATCAAACCAGCATTCATAGTACAATTACAAAGATCTTCAGATACAAATTCCTGAATATCAAACCCGTCAAGCCTTTTTGTGTCATTCATAACAGCATTAAAGTCACCCTAAATCAACCATGACTCCATATTGCTTATAGCACAATAGTTTATTCTATTCCATAACGGTTGCCTCTCATTCAGATTGTTAGACTCGTAGCTCAGTCCGATCTAGTCTGGGTTTTGAAAAACTCCAGAACCGGACCAAAGTACTCGACCCTCAAAAATAAAAGGATCGGGACCGGGACCAATTGCTTAAAGGACTGAAATCGAATTGAACCAAAAATCGGTTTGGTCCGATCAGGTTTGTCGGTTTTATATGTTTTTTTATTTTCAGTTTGATCCTAAATTTTGTAGTTATAATTATTTAATCCATTTTATTCATATAAACTATCCTTTTTAAATATTGTAGAATATATTATAACATAAAATTATTTATCTTGAATGCATAAACTTAATAAAAATATAACTTTATAATTATAAAAGACTTATATAAAGTAATATTCAAGTATATAAAATATATAATATATTTACAATCTTTAATTTCTAATTTTATTTCAATATATCGCATATACATGTATTAAATTAATATATAATTCTAAAATTATATATATATATATATATATATATATATATAAATATATATATATATATATATATATATATATATATATATATATATATATATATATATATATATATATATAATAGGTTCTTTGATTTGGTTCGATTCTTAAAAGAGAATGAAATCAAATTGATTTTAAATTAATATAGATTTGGTTATGATTCTGGTCCTAGTCATTCTTTTATATTTTTTGATTTAGTACTTATTTTACTCCGATTTTTTATTTGGTTCGAGAAACTCTAAGCACCATGCTCAGCCCTAGATACACAATAACCGCTGAAACTTCATAGTTCCCCGTTTAATAATATATTAATCATTAGCATCCACACACACCACCTTCATCACACTAACATCATACATTAACCAAATCCTACCAAGTTCTGTATAATCATGATTAGTCACATATTTCCAATTAGCCAAACCCAAACTTTTCCTATCCTTTCTTTTTTAATTTTTGTTTCTAATAAGCCAACTAGAGTCAATTTCCTCTGTACAATAAACCTATGGACCTCTAGTTTCTTAATGAGGTCATTAGAACCAAACATTCCAACTACATATCATTTGCCCCTATCTGGTCGCTTAGCAATTATTTTTGGCCATCTGCCTTCTCAAATCGCACAAATAGTCACTTTTCCATTCATACAACTCACATTCAGATCATCTTGAAAATTAACAACACAAGCATATTTAAAGAACTAACTGCAATCCCTGATTGATTATGAGGATTAACATCTATTTCTTTGCCTATAGTTACCGCCATGCCAATGCTCTACTAAGAGACTGCTGCATAACTTCTACATTCTGCCCATGTACTGAAATTACAGTACTTGCCTTATCAGCAGTTTGTTTAGCTTGCCATTCTTTCTTCAATATAGTTTTACAACCTTGTGCAAAATGACCAAACATTTTACATTAGGAACAAGAAATAGGTTTTCCGCGCATACTCACTTTTTGGTCAAATTGTACACCTATTCCATCCTCAAGAATTACACTGTTAGGAAAACCATACAATTCCATCTCAACTAGTACCCTGACATATGACAATCTGGACCTATTATGGGAGCATTGATCCGTAAACATTGGCTTGCTACACAAACTAGCTATTCTGTTAAGAATATTAGGTACCTAGAATTCCCAAGGAAACTTAGGAAACTTAATCCACACCAGAATTCTTTGCAATTCTAAGACATCCATCTTCATTCAGGGATGCCATTCTTTCAATGACAAATGTTGATTATAAAAAAAAAATGTGATCCTCCCTTAAAGCTTTTTATTGCCTTTCCCTTGAAATATGTTTTACTTTTGGATAAATAGCGCGATCCTTATGTTCATTCCAGTACCCAGCAAATATACTTGACGTTAGCTTGTCATCTTTTAATCAATGCATTATTTTTGTCTATGGTAAGACTATGACCTACAATCTGAAGCTTTATGGGAGGACCTCAAACATCTATCTATTTCAGCTCCATCATGTTGGTTTGTGTTAGAGGACTTCAATGTTGTCTTCAGGGTTCATTAAAAGACTTGGGGTTCGGCCTCCTAACTTGCTTCTTGTTCTAATTTTGTTACAGCTTATAATGATTGTTCTCTTTCATGTATTAATGCTCAAGGTCACTTCTTTACTTGGAGTAATGGCCGTCGTAGTGGCTTATATGGAACTTCATCTTGACAAGGTTTTATGCTCTTTAGGTTGTTTTGACTTATGAAAAAACATATCTTGTTGTGCTCTTGCTTGTCACTCTACTGAATCATTCTTTCTCTCTGTTGTAATCAAGATGTGGTTTCAAAGGTTCATCCATTCCATTTTCATGAGATGTAAATGTCTCATCTAGGATTTTCTGAATTTCTACAAAATACGTGGTCATCTTTTAATTCCCTTCCACACGTAATGCAATCTTTGCAAGCTAAGCTATGGCGTCTCCGTAGTGCTTTTCGTGTATGGAATTGACACTTTGAGAGACTTGCAACAAAATATAACAGCGGTTAAGTCTAATCTTCTTCCCATTTAAACTTGCCTCCTATCCCATTTCTCCAATAACTCTAAGGCTTGCCTCCTGTCCCATTACTCCAAGAACTCCAAGGCTTACTACTCTGCATCACAAGCCAAAGGTGATACCCTGCAAACACCTCACCAGAAGGAAGAAACCAATCTAGAGAAAACACCCACCAATAGGAGCTAGAGAAAAAACTACACTGACCCCACACACAAAAACACTTGTACTAAGAAAAAAACACAACTATCAAAACGCCAGCCAAGAAGAATAAAGAGCGAAACGCACAAGAGCTAATGGAAGCTAGAAAAAGAGCTGAACACCTCAAAAAGGAATCATATGAGGAAGACATACTGGAGCACATCGAGTGTGGCAAAGAAAACCCCCTCCAAAAAAAAAACCCACAAAAAAGAAATTCAAAAATTGAATTTAATTCTAACATTTAATTGGTTTTTTACAATATTGGATATATCTTTTAATAGCAAAACCTTAGCCAATGAGGTCTTGATCAGACCCAATGGTAAATAATAATAATAATAATAATAATAATAAAAAAATTTAGTTCAGGCTCGAAGAATTAACGGACTGAGGTTTGTTGTTGCTATATTTTTTAAAGTCATACAAAGAGACAAATCCCATCTACAGGAGGAAAGTTGAGGTATTTATAAGCAATAACTCATTCTAGGGGAACATTATATAGAGTGACTCATTGTGCATAGTTAGAGATTGATTTTACATTTCTGTCCAGTTTTTTATTTTTTCTTTTATTTTCATTAAATACAATTTTAGTCTTTTTCACATCACAGTTTGTACTTTCTTTATCTTCTCACTATTTTTAGCTACTTACTATGCCAAATATTTTTCCTAATTTTATTATGGTAAATAAGTTAAAAGAGATATTATACTATAATATACAACGCACACAACAATCTCATATTAACGCTATTGCACATCAATGTTATCGACATATTCAATTACTATAAATGCTTTCTGCATCTGTTATGCAATGCGACACGACTTAAGAGTTTTTGCATTTGTTTTTAATGTCATTTATATTTCTTACTGCATTTTGTTATAATGAATACAAGATTTCGAGGAATGTTTTTGGTTTTAAATCGGATCGAGTTACTCATAATTTTAATTTTTAAAAATAAAAAAATTATTTTAAAATAAAATTTAGCATTTTTAATAATTGAGTTATTTAGGTCAATCTATTGATAGAATAAGTTTGATTTGAAAATTTTCTAATCATTTTGAATTCGGATAATTTCGGATTACCTTTCGAGTCAGGTTAGATTTTCAGTTCAATATATATATATATATATATATATATATACACTTCAAACTCAATCGTCAATGATCGGTTCAAAACAAGAAGGTTACAATGGCTCTAGCTGGAAAAGATAGAAGAAATATCATATATTAAGTGATATTTGTCAATTTTTATAATATTCAATATTTATTTATAGTTGTGTAGGCATCTACTAGTATAAATTGTTCGAGAGTTTCAAGAAAAGAATGACTCCAAGTTTTGATCTCATCGCTGGCATTTTTTTTTAAATACTATATATATAGAAGCAATTTTTTTTTAGATACTATATATATGGAGAGAGACATAATATTAGCGATATTTATTGATGATGATGATGATGATAATAATAATAATAATTTTCAATTTTCTTTACAAGTTTTACACCTTAACTAAAGGGATTTCTCAATTTTGTAACTATTTTCTCTTATAACCAATGATTTCTACTGGTTCTTCAATGTAACTTACATCATCTGCAATTGTTATTGCTAGATCCCTAAGTATATGTGTAGGATTAGACCAATACTTTCTTAGCGTATTCACATGGAATACATCATGAATCTGAACAATCTCTAGTGGTACTGCTAGCCTGTAAGCCAATGGATCGATTCTTTCTAGGATCTCATAGGGTCCTATGTATCGAGGACTCAGTTTCCCCTTCTTGCCAAATCGAATTATTCTTTTCCATGGTGAAACTCGAAGGAACACTTTATCTCCCACCTTATATTCCATTTCTCTTTTATGTTGATCTGCATAGCTCTTTTGCATTTCTTGTGCTGCTTTAAGTTTGCTCTTGATTACCTTCACCTTGTCCATAGTTTCTTGCACTAGTTCTGGCTCTTCTAAAACACACATCCCTTCTTCATCCCAGTAGATAGGACTTTGACATTTTCTTCCACATAATGCTTCATATGGTGCCATCAGTTTATTACTGTGATAATGATTATTGTAAGCAAATTCAATCAAGGCAATATATTCATCCCATGCACCTTGGAACTCTATCACACAAGCTCGAAGCATGTCTTCAAGTGTTTGAATTATCCTTTCTGATTGCCCATCTATCTGAGGATGAAAAGCAGTACTAAAACTCAACTTGGTACCTAAAGCCTATTGCAAACTAACCCAAAATTGAGATATAAATCGTGGATCTCTATTTGATACAATAAATACTGGAATGCCATGTAATCTGTCAATTTCATCCATATACTTCTTGGCTAAGTGCTTAAATGAACTATCTCATAGAATAGGCAAAAAGTGAGCTGACTTAGTTAGTTTATCAATGATCATCCATATAGCATCATTCTTCTTCAAAATACTCGGTAACCTATATACAAAGTCCATGGTTATTCTTTCCCATTTCCATACTAGAATCGTCAATGGTTTCAATTTTCCAGCTAGTGCTTAATGTTCTATTTTGATCTGCTGACAAGTCAAACATGTTGAAACATAGGCTGCTACATCTTTCTTCATTTTAGGCCATAAAAAATGAGATCACAAGGTATTCTACATCTTATTTATTCTTACATGCATGGCATATGGAGCATCATGTACTTCTTCGAAGATTTTTCTCTGTAAGTTATCAACATTAGGCATACAAATATGAGAACCCAACATCAAGACATCATTTTGAATATCAAAATCTCCATATCTCCCATGTTTTACCATTTGAATCATTTTATGTAACTTTGGATCCTTGCCCTATGCTTCTTTAATTCAATCATGCAACATTGGTCTCATTTGAAAAGTAGCAATCAATACCTTATTCTTTTGTATGTTTAGTTCCATATTCATAGCTCGTAATTGAACTAAAGAAGACAATGGAAATACCCGTAAATGAGCTACACTGCTTCTTGATTTCCTGCTCAAAGCATCAACAACCACATTTGTCTTCCCTCGGTGATACTCAATTGTACAATTGTAATCCTTTAGCAGTTCTAACCACTACCTCTATCACATGTTTAGTTCCTTTTGGCTCATCAAATACTTCAAGCACTTATGATCTGTAAATATCTAAAAAGTTTCTCCATACAAGTAGTGTCTCCATATTTTCAAAGTAAACACAATGGTAGCAAGGTCTAGGTCATGTACTGGGTAAGATAATTCCTAAGGTTTTAGTTGTCTAGATGCATATGCAATTACCTTACCATGCTGCATTAAAACACATCCCAAACCTTGATGAGAGGCATTACTATATACTACAAATCCTCTATTACCAGTAGGAATGACTAACACTGGAGCAGATGTCAATCTATCTTTTAATTCATCAAAACTCTCCTGACATGCTTTAGACCACTGAAATGGTACATTTTTCTGAAGTAACTTAGTCACAGGAGCAGCTATAAGTGAAAACCCCTCAATAAATCGATAATAATACCCAACTAGTCCTAAGAAACTTCAGACTTCTGCAACATTCTTTGGGGTTTTCCATTTTACTATTGCTTCAATTTTGTTTGGATCCACCTCTATGCCCTTTTCAAAAACTATATGTCCTAAAAATACCACATGGTCAATCCAGAACTCACACTTGTTTAATTTAACAAATAGCAATTTTTCTCTCAAAATTTGCAACACAATCCTTAAATGTTGTTCTTGCTCCTCTTTGCTCCTTGAATACACCAGTATGTCATCAATGAACACAATTACAAATTTATCTAAGTAAGGTTGTAACACTTTGTTCAAAAGAGCCATAAACGTAGTCAAACCAAATGATCTCGCCAAAAATTTATAATGTCTATACCTGGTTCGAAAACCTATTTTCAATACATTTGGGTTTGAAATTTTGAGCTGATAATATCTTGATTTTATGTCAATTTTAGAAAACACTCGTGCTCCTTGTAACTGGTCAAACAAATCATTTGTTCTTGGTAAAGGATACTTGTTTTTTAACTGCTTGTAATCAATACACAGCCTCATTGTCCCATTTTTCTTTTTAACAAATAATATTGAAGCACCCTAAGGTGACACACTCGGTTTGATCAGTTATCTCAAAACTGCCTGAAGGTGATAAGAATGATGAGTTCGTAATTGATATAGAGGAAGATGATGAATTAGATGACACATTAGTTGATTATTGCGACAGCGATGTAGATATTGGAAAGAACACCCATAGTGTAGATAGTGATGATGATATTGATATGCGTATATAATATCCAATTTGTGTTTATTGGGATACTTGAATGGGTTCCTCTTGGAAAGATAAGTTCTTTAATCTCATTGTATCAGACTATTATTAATAGCTTTAAATACATGTTGGATTTTCTTTTTTCTTTAGAGAACCTGTTATTCTTTGCTA
>CATIWR010053758.1:0-23363 GCA_949677035.1 Omphalea diandra | reverse complement strand
TAGAGGGTTTTCTATCAGGATGATTATGCCTTTCGTTATACATATAAGCATGATTGGCTCTTTGAGTCTTAGCTCTAGAGCCTTGGGGAGCCTTCCCTTTGCCCTTAGGCTTAGGAGGCTTAGTGATAGGAGCACTTTTCTTCCTAATCACCTCAATGCTTGAGGTTTGAGGTTGTAAAGCTCTAACAAATGTGGTTGTAAAAGATGATGAAGCTCTATTAAAACCTAGACCATACCTAATTAAAGGTGGTCTTTGTGACATAATAAGAGTGTCTAAAGCCTCTTTTCCTTTATGGAATTTAGAGATTGAGCTTCTAAGTTCAATGACTTCCCCTTTGAGAGAGTCATTCTCCTTTCTAAGTGAGGATAAGGAAGAAGATGATGTAGATAATTTTTTATTAGATTTCTTAAGTTCTTCATTAAAAGCCCTCAATTCACTTACAAGCTCATTTAGAGACTTGTACTCATCTTCTAGTTTGGAACACTTCTTCCTATAGGTTTTGACTTGTGACTTATACTTGTCACATCTCATAGTTAGAGCTTCTAAAAGCTCTTCATCTATATCATCCACCTCATAATCAAAATTGGAGTGGGAAGATGTACTTACCTCTTGTGAAGAGTCCTCTAGTGCCATAAAGCATATATTGGTCTCCTCTTCTTCCTCATCTTCACTTGAGTCATCATCCCAAGTGGTGGAGAAGCTTTTCTTCTTTTCTTTGTCCCATTTCTTCTTCTTCTTCTTTGGACATTCATGCTTCATATGCCCTTGTTTGCCACATTCATAGCATGTGACATCATTTGTTTTTTCTTTTAGACTTTGGGTAGATTTCTTGAAGACTCTTCTTTCTTTTCTTCTCCTTATCAACTCCTTGGTTCTCCTTGAGAGCATGGCTAGCTCTTCTCCTTCTTTGTCACTATCCTCTTCACTTGAGGAGATGTCTACTTCTTTCTCTATTGTTGAAGCTTTGAGACCCATTGTTCTCTTTTTTGGTTTTTCACCTTAGCCTTTTAGCTTCTTCATTTGATTATCTTTTTGAATAGCCAGCTCATGAGTCAAGAGCTTGCCAAGGAGCACATCAGCTGGGACCTTTCCAATCTCCAGATTGGACTCTTGAATACTGCACACCCTAGCCCTAAATTTGTCAAGTGGAAGAGTTTTAAGGATTTTGGTATTTACCTCATAATTTGTGAGTGCTCTTCCAAACTTCTTCATATTGGTGACAATGGACAAGAGTCGGTTGGTCATTTCTATGATGTTCTCATTGTCCTTCATCATGAAGAGTTCCCATTCGGTGACATACACCTCCAAATGGCTTGACTTCACTAGAGTTGTGCTTTCATGATAATTTTCTAGAGTCTTTCACATGGCATGTGCAGTTTGACAATGTTGCACTCTCCCAATCTCTTCTTTAGAAAGTGAGCTTAGGGGAATGGCCATTGCCCTCTTGTTCTTGCCATTTGACTTCTGGTGAGTTTCAACCTATTCACCCATTGGGATTAATTCTTCATTGCCATCCATAACTCTAGTAGGAGGCTTCCATTCCTTGATTAGCACGTGCTAAAGGTCCACCACATCTATGTCAAGATAGATCTCCATCCTATACTTCCAATGAGTATAGTCGGTTCCATAAAAATATGGCCTTAGGTGTGAGTAGATTGCTTCTTGTGCCATGATCTTGTTTCACCCAATGAAGGTTTCATTTGTGAAAACCTTGCTCTGATACCACTTGTTGTCCCTTGGCACCAATAAAGGGGGTTGAATTGGTGTATAAAAAATTAAAAGACAAAGAAGAGGGGAAGAAGAATGAGTAGAGATGAGGCAATGATTTATAGTGGTTCGAGTATAATTGATCCTACGTCCACTCCTCAATCTATCAATTGGGTATTTCACTAACTCAAGGTGTTTTCAAGCTCACACCCAACTTGTACAACTTGTGTTTTGATGAGTCACACACAACCTTACAACAATGTGTTTTCAGGCTAACGCACAACCTCACTCAAGTGTTTCACTAGGCTCACACTTAAACCTTTCTTGAACTGTCTTTACAGGCTAACACTATAACCTTACAACTTGGTGTTTAATGCTTACACCTAACACTTACAATTTCATAAAGAAAATTAAAGAAAATGAGTAGCAAAGATTGAGAGTTTTAATTACTTGTAATAAATTTCTTAGCAACCTTCTTCATGGTTGTTTGATGGAGTATTTATAGCCAAAATTCACCAAAGAGACATTGCAGAGCATATCTCATCAAATCTTTGAGACATGCTTGACAGATTTTGCATTAAATGCTTGACAGTCTCAATTTGTGATCGCTACTACTCATTAGCTGTCGCGAAATCCAAATTTTTGAAGAAAAATCCATTTGTGACTAACGGCTAGTCCACGTTGCAGCTTCTAATTAGTTCACCAGGAAAATATAGTCATTGCTCTTCAACCTACTTTTAGAAGTCGCGGTCGCGAGCTTTCTTGTACAGGACGTGACATAGGACGCGAATTCATTTGCCAAAAATGGTTATCTTCTTCTTCATAATTCGCGGTCGCTACCAATAAGATGCATTCGCAAATTTTGACTTCCAACATTGCTGTAACACGTGTCATGATGTGACTGTGGACTTGCTTCCCTTTTAAGCTACTTCGAAATTCGCGGTCGCAATTAGGTCGTGACACACACCGCGATTTCGTCTGTCAATATTTGACTTTGTCATTTGGATGAATCACAATCAAGAATGGCTCTGTGATTTCACCTGTTTGCTTTCTAGCAATGCTTCTTCACATATCACGGTCGCAAATATAAGGTAATGATCGCGATTTAGAAGTCATTTTTCATACTTGAGGAATTTTGAGCTTTATCCAACTTCCAACTTTAGATAAAAACTAAAGGCTGCAAAAAAACACTTATTTGAAATATTAGACATGATCAATCTCCTTTGTCAAGATCAAAAGAGGTCCAAGACTTAGATTAACTACCTTAGTCCAACACAATATTTTCAAACTCCATCCTTAGCCATTAACTAATATTTTGCTCCTTCATTCAATTCACCTAAACTCGAAGATAGGGTCCGCATTCACAGGTGATTTCACTTTTCAATTTCAAAAATAGTTATTCACAGAACTTGTCTGTGTGCCCCATCAAGCCATAAATGAAACAAAATGTGTCCAATCTCTAATACTTGAACTTGACCATAAACCATTCCCTTTCCTACTTAGCCACCTTTTTCCACCTCTTGAATGGTTTTCTAACATCTACTCAGACTTGAAACCACATTTAACATCTCCAAAATCTAGTATTATTATTGCTATCATAATCCAAAAATTGCCCAATGAAGTTGCCAAGTTGCTTGCCTATTGCAAAAGACATTAAACCAATAGACAACTCATGAACTTGAACCCATTTGTCCATATGGTTTAGGTCTATATGTGTAGGGAATCTCCTACCTTTAGTTGATGTAAGATCAGCATGGGGTTATCAAATGACCAAGGGCCTTCCTTTATAACTCTATGCAAATCAACCATATTGAAAAACTAAAAGGGGTATCGATTGTCAGGAAACTCCTTAATACAAATACCACATTCCAACCTCCATATATTAGCTAATTGATTCCTCATAACATTAAAATTAATTGATCGATCTATTAGAAATCTTCCTATTAAGCACTTCTCGACTTTTAGACCTTTATTTAGGTCTTCCTCCTCTTCCAACACCAAAGGTTCCTCCTCTTTTGGAGCTAGGGATAAACTCACCATTTGATCTTCCATGCCAACACAATGCCACTCTCCACCACAACCAGCCAGAAAGAATGGAAAATTGAAACAAATAGAAAATACACCCTTACATATAGAAAGAAAAACACCATATTCTCAAAAAGCAGATAGACATTTATTTAAAATTTGTTAGTTGTTCCATGCATTGAGAGAGTGTGTGTGTGTGTGCATATATATATATATATATATATATATATATATATATATATATATATATATATATAATTTGTATAAATGCTTTATTTAGAAGTAGCACTATAAATTCATAAATTATTAAAATTTTTTGTTTCTTCTTATTTGAACTAGAGCAATGCTTGCATAGATTCTACTCATATATGACTTATTATTTAAAGATTATAAATTAAGTTTTTTAAAAAAAATCAAAGAAAAGGTGAAAAAGCCTATAAAAAAATCAATTACACAACAATATTTTAAGCATGCAATATTTGTGCATTCCTCACAAAGCAACTCATATACTAGTGTAATAGGATTCATAAGAAAATATATGCTAATATTATATATCAAATCAACATTACCTAATCTATATGCTATTGGAAAACCTATAAATATGCTAAATATCATGCATAGCAAATGTTACAAAATATTTAAAATTTTAATTTCTCAATCCTGTAAAATAATATTGAATTGATAGTATAATCAATAAAATAAGTAAGAAAGATTGCCTTTTAGTGAAATTGAGTTCTTTAATTTGTAGATTATGGTTAGATTATAGCAAACCACAACCATCCACACCAATTATGCATAACCTCTTAGATATTCATATGAATCAAGAAGAATGAATTTCCAATACTAATTATCAATCTAGGCCTAACAAGAAAAGAGAGGTAGCTAGATTTAGATTGCTTGGATCAAGAAAGTATTTTCTTTTATGTTTTACAATGTTTTATACTCTCATAGGCAGCCTCTTGTGTTTCATAACATATACATATAAGTGGTACAAAAACCTTAATGCCATTAGTAGAGTTCAACCCATTAGATTAAATTACAATTAGGTTCCTACACCTATTAAATAATTATAATTAGCTATTTAATTAATGAAATTGTTGTACTAGGTTGGCTAAACTTATGTTATAAGCATCTTTTGATCTTGACAATGGAGATTAATCAATTCTAATGTTTTCAGTAAGTGTTAATTTTGCAAATTATAAGATTTATCTTCATTGGAAGTTGGATGAAAATCAAAATCTCCATATTTTATAAGAACATCCAAAATCATGGTCAGTATCCCCTAAATCGCGACTATGACATTGCTATTAGGATGGATGGAGCTAAGGTAGAGGAATTTATGGGGAAATTCATAGCCGTGACTCAACCAAAGGAGCATTGGTTGATTCATAGAGGAATTCGCGTTGGCTTTCACATTAGATGATGCGACCACGAATTTCATAGTGACAAAGGAGGGAACCAAAGCCATAGCCATAACACCCCATGTGTCCAAGGCAACTGTAGGAAATCAAAAATTGTGAAGGCGAAGATTTGGTCGTGACCACGACTCAAGAAGTTGTAGTTTCCTCACGAAACAGAATACTTCAAGGTATAAGTCGCGCTTAAGACAAAGCTAGCTCGCGACTACAACTTTTAAGTAGTTGGTTTAACATAGTGACTATATTTCTTGGATAACCAATGGATGAAGGACATGTGAACTAGCTGTTAGACACAAAATGAGGTTCTCTGCTATGATTTTCAGCTCC
The DNA here is from genome assembly GCA_949677035.1 of Omphalea diandra. Classification (NCBI taxonomy): domain Eukaryota; kingdom Viridiplantae; phylum Streptophyta; class Magnoliopsida; order Malpighiales; family Euphorbiaceae; genus Omphalea; species Omphalea diandra. The sequence continues at coordinate 17,885 of CATIWR010053758.1, read as the reverse complement.
TCAGTACAAATTGAAAATTCACGACTGTGGAATGACAGTAGCGACTGCAACTTCTGCTTGACAAACATTTAATGCAAAATCTGTCTAGCACAACTTGGAGATTTGGGGATAGTTTTTGAGCAACTTCTCTTTAGTAGATGTGGACTATAAATACTCCACCAAACTAATATAAATGCAAGAGAATTCAATTAATTGTAACTAAACTCTTGCCAATTTGCTACTCATTCTTTTACTATTCTTTATGTATTATTGATTGTTTAGTGTAAGCAATAAACACCTTTGTAAGTAGGTTGGGAGTTAGCCTAGATTCTAAAACTCTTGTAAGAGGTTGAAGTGTGAGCCTATCCAAAACACTTGTGAGAGGTTTTCATATGAGCCTAAAAATACAAGGCGTAAGAGTTTTGTGTGAGCCATAAAACACAAGTTGTGTAAGTTGGGTGTGAGCTTGAAAACATCAGTTTAATTGAGTAAAATACCCAATTGTGAACAATTGGGGAGTGGACGTAGGGTTGTTAACACCTAAACCACTATAAACTTTTTATAGTGATTGTTCTCTTCTCCATCTTTACCTCTTAAACACCTTAACCTTCTTTTTAATTTTTTAAATCAGCCACCAATTCAACCCCCCTTCTTGGTGCACTAGGCCAATAAGTGGTATCAAAGCAAAGTCTCACTCTAAAGCTTAATTGTATGAGTAAAGATCATGAAACAATAAGGAATCCACATTCACTCAAGCCATATTTCGATGGAGTAGACTATACTCATTAGAAGTATAGGATGAAAATCTATCTAGATAGTAATATGGTACACCTCTAGGATATTGTTGCAAAGGAGTGGAAGCCACCTACTAAAGTGGTGGATAAAAGTAAGGAATTGATCCCTAGAAAGGAATGGGTTGAGGCACATAGGAGATCCATTGGCAAAAATAAAAGAGTCATGACAATCCTTCTAAGTTCTCTCTCAAGAGAAGAAATTGGAAGGGTCCAATATTGCCTTACTGCTCATGGTATTTGGAAGGCCTTAGAGAACTATCATAAGGGCACCACCTTGGTGACATCTAGCTAACTTAAGATGTATATGAAGGAATGAGAGTTGTTTATGATGAAGGAGGAAGAAAGCATCACAAACATGACAAATAGACTCATTGCAATCATCACTAATATGAAGAAGTTTGAGAGAATTCTCACCAATCATGAGTTAAATTCTAAAATTCTGAAATCTCTACCTCTTGAAAAATTTGGTACAAGGGTGTGTAGTACCTAAGAGTCTAACCCGAAGATAGGAAAGGTGCCAACAGATGTCCTAATAGGCAAACTCTTAACTCATGAGTTAGCCTTGAAGAAGGATGAAAAAATGAAGAGAATGAGAGGTCATGGAGAGAAATTTGAAAAACCATAAAGGAGGACATTAACAGTCAAGTCTTCATTAAAGGAGAAGGAAGTAAAAACATCCTCAAATGAAAAAGAAAATGACAAGGAGGAGAAAGAGCTTGCAATACTTTCAAAAAGAATTAAGAAGCTAACTTGAAGAAGGAAAGAAAAAAGAAATTTCAAGAAAGTAACTCCAACTCTTAAAGAAAGATCAAATGATGTCACTTGCTATGAATGTGGCAAGCAAGGCCACATCAAATATGACTGTCCCAAGTTGAAGAAGAAAAAGAAAGGGGACAAAGAAAAAAAAAGCTTCAAAGCCACTTGGGATGATTGCTCAAGTGAAGAAGATGAAGAGAAAGAGGAAGAGGTTGCGAACCTATGCTTCATGGCTCAAGAGGATTCATCTAATGAGGTAAGCTCTTCACCTCACTCTTATTCTGAATTTGATGAATTAGATGGCATGGATGATGAGATTTTAGAGGCTCTCACCATGAAATGTGGCAAATACAAGTCACAAATGAAAACTTACAAGAAGAAGTGCACTAAATTAGAGGATGAATTCAAATCCCTAAATTGTTTTATAAGTGAATTGAGAGCTTCAAATGAAGAACTCAAGAAGTCTATGGAAAGCCTATCTAAGCCATCTTCATCTCTAACTTCATTAAGAAAAGAAAATGACTCCTTGAAAGGTGAAGTCATTGAGCTGAGAAACTCTATTTCTAAATTCTATAAGGCTAATGAAGCTTTAGATACACTTATTATATCATAAAGACCTCCCTTAGTTAGGCATGGTTTAGGCTTTAATGGAGCATGCTCTTCCACACCTTAACTCACAACATTCATTAAAGCCTCAACACCTCAAACTTCAAGTATTGAGGTTGTTGGAAAGAAAAGTGCTCAAAGTACTAAACCACTATTGCCCAAGGGCAAAGGAAAGGTGTAACAAGGCTCAAGACCTATTTTTAAGAATGCCAATCTTGCATACATGTACAATAAAAGTATGCTCATTCAAACACACAAAAAATCTAGTCCTACATTCATTTGTACATTTTCATACTCCTACACACATCAAGTTGGTATGAAGAAATCCCTCATTCATACCAAGACAATGCATAAGAGAAAGACAGATAGGTCTAAACTCCAATGTCATTATTACATGAAGTATGGACACATAAATGTTTATTTCTATATTAGAAAGACACACCTCAAGTTGGTGGATCCTTCAAAATCTAACCTCATAGGACCTAAGTATGCTTAGGTACCAAAGTAAAGATGATTTACTTATGTTGTGTAGGGGTGTTTGGCAGCCACCAATGAAGCAAATGATTGGCATGTGGATAGCAAATTCTCAAAGCATATGATGAGCAATAGAAAGCTATTCATGGCCCTAAAGGAAAAGGAGGGTGATAATGTCACATCGAAAATAATTCCAAAGGTAAGGTAATTGGCATTGGGACCAATGGTAAGAATGGTTATTCTTTAATTAATGATGTTTTACTTGTTGATGGCTTACAACATAACTTGCTTAAGAATGGTTGTTCTTTAATTAATGAAGTTTTACTTATTGATGGCTTACAACATAACTTGCTTAAGTCAATTATATGACAAAGGTAATAAAGTCACCTTTGGCCCTAAAGAATGTCAAGTTACCACTTTGGTGGATAAAAAGGTAGGCTTCAAGGATGAAAGGAAGACCAATACCTACCAAATTGATTTAGACAATTTGGCTAACTAATCCTTTAAGTGTCATATGTCTCTTAGTAATGAAGCTTGGCTATGGCATAAAAGACTTGGGCATGCTAGCATGGAGCTCTTATAAAGCTTATCAAAGGGAAAACTAGTGGAAGGTATTCCCAAGCTAAGGTTCTCTAGAGATAAAACATGTAGTCCTTGCCAAATAGGGAAGCAACATCAATCTTCCTTCAAAGCAAATAACATTCTAAGTACATTTAGACCTTTTCAATTAATTCATATGGACTTGATAGGACCTATTAAGAATCTTAGCTTAGGTGGAAAACATTATGCACTAGTCTTAGTTGATGATTACTCTAGGTTTACTTAGGTTTCCTTTCTAGCTCATAAGCATGATACTTTTGATGCTTTTAAAAGTTTTGCAAAAAGGATTCAAAATGAAGAGGTTACTTAATTTCTTTTACAAGAAGTGACCATGGAAAAATAGGACACTAGTAGAGATGGCTAGAATTATGTTCAATGAGTATTCATTGGTAAATTACTTTTGGGTCGAAGCTATCAATACTTTGTGTTATATTGCTAATCGAGTTTTCTAAAGACCAATCTTAATTGAACTTCTTATGAGCTATGGAATGATAGAAAGCTTAAGTTAGCATACCTAAGAGTTTTTGGATGAAAGTGCTATATCTTGAATACCAAGGATAATCTTGGGAAATTTGATTTAAAAACTAATGAAGGCATCTTCTTAGGTTATTCCACCACTAGCAAATACTATAGGGCCTTTAATAAAAGTTCAATAGTTATTGAATAGTCCATGAATATTGTGTTTGATAAATCTAGTAAGCTTGATCTTGGAAAAGGTTCTTTGGTTGTTAATATTGTAGATAATTTTAAAAAAATAGATTTGGAGGATACTATAAGAGAAATGGATGAGGACCATGATGAAAGCAAATCATCAAAAAAAGATAAAGATCTTTTACATCAACAAGTGAAATCATCAAACCAAGATCTTCCTAAAGATTGGAGATTTTCAAGCGTCATCCCAAGGACTTAATCATTGGTGATACTTCAAAGGGTGTAAGTACTAGATCTCAACTCAATACTTTCGATAATAATCTTGCCTTTGTTTCTCCATTTAAGCCAAAATCAATTAACGAGGCTCTTGATGACGAGAGTTAAGTGATTGCTACGCAAAAGGAACTCAACCAATTTGAGAGAAACAATGTATGGAAACTTGTTCCTAGGCCTAAGGAACACCTAATTATAGGTTGCAAATGGGTGTTTAGGAATAAGTTAGATAAAAAAGGATTCATAACAAGAAATAAGGCTAGATTGGTTGCTAAAGGTTACAACCAAGAGGAAGGCATTGACTATGATGAAACCTATGTCCCTGTAGCAAGGTTAGAGGCCATTAGGATTCTTTTGGCATATGCATGTCACATGAATTTCAAACTATTTCAAATGGATGTCAAAAGTGCTTTTCTAAATAGTGTTATTAAGGAGGAAATTTATGTTGAACAACCTCCTGGTTTTGGATCACATACTTAGCCAAATTATGTTTTCAAATTGAATCGAGCCTTATATGGTTTGAAATAAGCTCTAAGATCTTGGTATGAAAGACTTAGTTATTTTCTCTTATAAAATGATTTTGAGAAAGGGAAGGTTGACACAATTTTGTTTGTTAGAAGGCATAATCATGATACCCTCATAGTGCAATTTTATGTTAATGATATCATTTTTGGTGCTACTAATGAATCTCTTTGTGAGGATTTTGCTAAGTGTATGACTAGAAAATTTGAGATAAGCATGATGGGAGAGCTTAAGTTTTTTCTTAGTCTATAAATAAAGTAAGCCAAGGAAGGGATGTCCATCAACCATGCCAAATACATAAAGGACATTCTTAAGAAATTTGGCATGAAAGAATGTAAAGTAGCAAAAACACCAATGACATGAAATTGGATAAGGACGAAACGAGTAAGTTAGTTGATGAGAAGAGATATCGAGGTATGATCGGTTCTCTACTTTATCTTACCACTTTTAGATATGATATAATGTTTAGTGTATGCATGTATGATAGGTTTCAATATTATCCCAAAGAATCTCATTTAAATGCTGTTAAAAGGATTTTCAAATATCTACATGGCATATTTCATTTAGGTTTGTGGTATCCTAGAGATTCTTCATTTTGCCTCATAGGTTATTTTGATGCGGATTATGTTAGTAGTCTTCTAGATAAAAAAAGCACTTCTAGAGCTTGCCAATTTATAGAAGAGTTTTTAGTTTCTTGGTTTAGAAAGAAACGAGTTTTGGTTGCCTTATCCACCATCGATACTGAATATATAGCTGCGGGTTGCTGTTAAACCTAAGTCCTTTAGATGAAACAATAATTACAGGATTATGGCAACACTGTTGATCATATTTCCATCAAATGTGATAGCACTAGTGCAATAAATCTTGTAAAAAATCTCATCCAACATTCTAGAAGCAAATATATAAACACTAGGCATCATTTTCCTAGAGATCATGTCTAAAATAGTGATGTAATGTTGGAATTTATAGACACAAATAATCAACATGCAGACATTTTCACAAAATCTCTCAATGAAGAAAGGATGAACTTCATTAAGGAGAATTGGGAATACTTGATGGAAGCTCCTTGAAGTGAAATATGGATCTCACTATAATGCTTTTATATGTTACATAATTCCTTGGTTGAATGATTATTATAGATGTTGCATGTGATATTTATCTCTTTGGATGTCTTAATTTTGTGTGCAATTGTGTCTCTCTATGTTAATTTGCATAAATTGGACATCAATATATTTAAGTGGATCACAAGTTAAATAGTCAAATCTTATATTTTCATAGTTATATTTTCTGACTTGTAATTCGCATTCATTATTCCTTGGTTCATGGTAGCGAATTACATGACTCTTCATTCAGTTGTTAACCATCAATTTGCAGTCTCGATTTTCAATCCCCACTGCGAATTTATTCAAATTTTAACTCTTTTGACCGTTGAATGCTCCATTTCTAAAGGATTTTTTGTCCGTTAATCAAAATTTTCAAAATTAGCGACTACGACTTGCAGGTCGCGATCGTGACTTTGGGTAGCTGCCACACATTTAAGTGATTTGATTGCCAACCAATTGCACTCCTTCATTTAATTCATTTCTTACTATTTTTAGCCATTTTCACACCCTTTCCTGGCCTGTATAAACCCCTCAAATAGTGTTTCTATTCATTCCTACCAAATGTCTTCATCTCTCTTCTTCCTTAATCCTAAAACCTTCATACCTTTCTTCATTCACAAATGGCCCCCAAGAAAGCTTCACGAGTAGAGAAGGGAAAGGAAGTGGCATAAACTTATGTACCATCGGCTCTACACTTAATGAAAGGGATAACGAAAGAGGAAAAAGATCGGTACAAAGCGAATGCTTCCAAGATCATCTTATTGAACAAAATCCCTTCCACTTTCCTTTTTGAGTCACTAGGAATCAAAGATGAGATCCACACATTTCTTTCAAACCTGGGATGGAATGAATTCATATTTTGTGATGAGCCTGGATATGAGCAAATCATGCGAGAATTCATGTGTACTGCAACTCTATGTTGGAGAGCAAAATCTCGCGTTAGCTAATACAGGTTAGTATTTTATGCTTTTGGAAACCCTTTTTTCATCACTTTTAAACAACTGTCTGATCTATTCAATCTTCAAGTCAGAGATGACATTTTGTTCATCATCGTTGCTCTTGATGTCATATATTTTGGTCCAAAATTTCCATCGAGACCAAACATGACCCCAAAACCTCCTTAGCCAAATACATTTGAACACTTTCTTTTTTGGTTACTTCATTGTATCATCACCTTCTCTGTTAATGAAAAAGGTGATGGTAACAAAAAGGTATCCCAAAAGGATATTGCTTTCCTTTTCTACCTTATCAAAAATAAACCCATGTAAACTGGTAACTATCTTATGGATCAATTGATTCATATGAGCACCAAACCTGAGAGTTAGTTTCTTCTCCCTTCCCATGTCACTATTATCTACCGATACGGGGATGATCTTAATGAGGAAAATGAAAAATTCCTCACTAAGAAGTTTCTTTCGTCCTAAAATTTTCTAGATCTCCCCTACCTCATCAATACAAAAGCCATTCACCCTGACTCTTACACATATACTTTAGGTGCTTTTGGAGCGAAGAAACTATAGTCTTCCTAAGCCTCTAAAAGAAAAGCTTTGCCATTAAAGGGGGAGCCCAACCTGCTCCATCTCCTTAACCTAAGCTCAAAATCAAAATTTATCATGCCTCCATCAATAAGAAATCAAACAAAATGATGAGGATGCTGAAGAGATGGTTTCTCCTGCTCTCTCACCTACACAGTGACTTGGTAGACTTACAGGAGAAAGTAGGTGCTCCTCCTTACCATTTTTGGATTTTGAGGATTAGGAAGACACATCAGAAGAGGAGGACAACTAAGAAGTTGAGAAGGGTGATGAAGCTGAAGGTAAAAGAGATAATGAAGAATTGGACAATTTTGGAGATGATGACAGTTCTCTTATCTTTTAGTTTGTATTTAGGGTTTCTTTTTTTATTTTTAAGATCTTAATGTAAAGTTGTTGATCCCACAGTTTGTTAAATAAAGATGTTTGGTTTGCCATTCATTGACACAATTGTTATGTGATTTCAATTTATATGTTATCTTTGTTGTTTTTGCTCTTTATGTTTACTCTATCTCAATTTATGCACTTATTTTAGTTTATACTACTTGCCCTTTTTTTATCTTGCTAAAGGGGGAGAGAATATCATTCAAAGAAATTGAAAGAAAATGATCTTTGTGCATAAGAAAAGCATAAGTTGAGGAGGAGCAAGTTCTATCTTAGAATACTTAGAATTATTTGATCATTGTCTAAATTCCTTTAATTATTTTTTGATTATTTGATCATTCACCATCCCAACTTCACAACTCATGCATTTATTTTTCTTTAGGATCAATCTAAGTTGTAAAAATAAAAAAGGGGGAATTGTTGGACTGGGTTGGTTAAACCTATGTCATAAGCCTCTTTTGATCTTGACAATGGAGATTGATCAATTCTAATGTTTTGAATTGATCAGTTCTAATGTTTGAGTAAGTGTTATTTTATAGATTGTAAAATTTATCTTCATTGGAAGGTGGATGTAAATCAAAATCTCCATATTTTAGAAGAACATCCAAATCGTGGTCAGTATCCTCTAAATCACAATGACGACATTTCTATTAGGATGGATGGAGCTAGGGAAGATGAATTCATGGACAAATTGGCAGTAGTAACTCAAGTGAAGGAGCATTGGTTGATTCACAGAGGAATTCACTGTGGCTTTTATGTTAGAGGTCGCGACTATGAATTTCATAGTGACAAAAGAGGGAACTAAAGCCACAACCACAACAAGCCAAGTGTCCAAGGCAACCGTTGGAAATCAAAAATCACAAGGGCAAAGATTTGGTCATGACCACGACTCAATAAGTTGTAATTTCATCACCAAATAAAGGAATTCACAGTCTAAGTCATGCATAAGACAACTAGCTTGCGATCACGACTTTTAAGCAATTGGTTGAACATAATGACCATATTTCTTAGACAACTAATGGAAAAAGGACATATGGACCAGTCGTTAGACACAAAACAAGGTTCTCTGCCGCAATTTCTAGCTCCTCAGTGCAAATTGAAAATCTGCGACAGCGAAATGATAGCAGTGACCACGATTTTTGCCTGACAAGCATTTAATGCAAAATCTGCCTAGGACAACTTAGAGATTTAAGGATAGTTTTTGAGCAACATCTCTTTGGTGGAGAGATTTACGGATAGTTTTTGAGCAACATCTCTTTGGTGGGGAGATTTAGGGATAGTTTTTGAGCAACATCTCTTTGGTGGATGTGGAATATAAATACTCCACCAAACTATTGTAAATGCAAAAGAATTCAATTAATTGTAACCAAAATCTTGCCAATTTGTTACTCATTCTTTTACTCTTGCTTATGTATTATTGATTGTTTGGTGTAAGCAATAAACACCTTTATAAGTAGGTTGAGAGTTAGGCTAAATTCTAAAACTCTTGTAAGAGGTTGAAGTGTGAGCCTATCGAAAACACTTGTGAGAGGTTTTTATGTATGCCTAAAAACACAAGGTGTAAGGGTTTTATGTGAGCCATAAAACACAAGTTGTATAAGTTGGGTGTGAGCTTGAAAACACTAGTTTAGTTGAGTGAAATACCCAATTGTGAAGAATTGTGGAGTGGATGTAGGGTTTGTTAACACTTGAACCACTATAAACCTTTTGTGTTGATTGTTCTCTTATCCTTCTCAACCTCCTAAACACCTTAACCTTCTTCTTAATTTTTTAAATCAACCACCAATTCAACCTCCATTCTTGGTGCACTAGGCCAACATAAATAATCTCTAATAAAGTCATATTTAATCCAATTTAATTCTTAATATTTGGCCTTTATATGTGTGACCCTTCCACACTTGTTTAATAATAAATATGAGTCATAATTCTAAATAAATTATTTAGGACTAGCTAAATTAAATGCTTTAATTTGCAATCAATTCTTTAATTAGTTAACTCCATATTTAAAGATCAAGATTGGTGCTTAGTTTACACATCTTCATAAATCATAGTTAGGAATGATCAAGGAGGTTTGAAATGATCAAGGTGGTTTGACCATGTACCTTTGGCATGATAGTTATTAGTGGACTCTAGTATGCTCACTAGAGTTGCCTAAATCAAACATAGAGTATGAATTTACTCTAAATGAGTTTGATCATATTTAGTCATTTTACTAGCTCTTAACTTTAATAATCAACTTAAGAGACAATCATATAACTACTATTACACTATAGTTAGAGATTTTATAATCAACATTAGAAACAAAAGGTGGGCTATGCCCTAAATGCTTAAGCCAATGAGTCCTTTCTTGAACACTCATTATCTCCATGAAGTTCATACTACACAAAATATGCTTTATGTGTAATTCATAACTAGGACAATCGAAGTCAAAAATCAAGCGTATGAATTTTTTCACAAGATAATTTAGTGTTCTTAAGTTAAAAGGACAAGTCATATACCATTCACAAGAATAGACCATAAACATAAGCATTATTCCATATGGTTATTCTTTATGGACCGTTTAGTAAACTTGTTCTCTAAAAATCATCTGTGTGCATGTCCCAATTATCTCACATACTTTATGAGACTAATAGTTTCCTTAACCCTTAAGGAAAGAATATATATGTACCAGTTTTAATAATTCTATTAATATATAGTCTTGATAGAACATTAACCAAGAATATTAAAGAATGATACTTATATACAATAGATATCTTAAGCTACATTTATAAAGTATGTACATTCCATCGACTTCATTTTAAGCATCATTTAAATAAAATTAAATAATTATCATATATCAATAGTAATATATGAAAGATGAAGAAGACTTTATGATAATTAACACATATTACATGAATATTTTCTAGTACATGAGCTACTAAAAAATTAACTAAACGGTGTATATTAATATCTATAACACTCATTACTCATCCATATGTTTTATATATAATATAAGATTCATATAACCTTATTTTTCAATAACAAAATTACTCTAATCATGGGCATTTGCTATATTATATAATATAAGATTCAAATATCCTTATTTTTCAATAACAAAATTAATCTAATTACGCATATTTGTTATATTAACTTTTAACTATATATTTTCACTTTTATTTTATGAAGAGAATCTATTGCAACTTCAAGCAAATTGTAATATAATCTTAAGGCATAATGAATTTTTTGTGCTTGTTAGTATATGCCCTAAAGTCAAGGTGTTGATTAGAAATATGCTAGACACAATTTAAGCATATAAGTTAAAATAACACATTAAAATTCTCACAAAATTACGATTTAAGTTACATAATATATTATAATGTGATAACAACTTAAAGATGAAGTCTGTAAAATTCATACACCTTATAAGGCTAATTATAATAAGTTATCACTATGAGATACTTACTACATTAAAACATTATTCATAAATTATGTCTAGTTGATATTATATCAAGACTGGACATTGATAAGGTTGCGAGACTAGTTTATGTTATGTTCCTTACTTGAGGGTAAACTATTAATCTCATAGGTAGAAGTATGGAAGATACTTACGACAAATATGATAGTGCTTATTACAGAATAAGTTTACTAAGTGGTCTGCTTAAGAATTCTATTTAAAAGCATTATTTGTGTATCTATAAAAATCTCATACAAAAGTTAGATAAATGACTCTTAAACTTGAGATCACTTTAGTATCTTATTAAGAAATTATTATGCTTTGATTTATAGCTTTGCTTACCCAACTAGGTTACTTACATTTATATTGAGCTATAACATGAACTTTATGGAGGTAGTGAATAACCAAAAAAATATTCAGTGGCTTGTAATAATTAGAGACATCTTTATTCTTAATTAATATTGATTCCCAAATCCTTATGCAAGATTGTGATGAATGAATAAAAGATGATTTTGGGTTACATCATCAATATTAATGATTAATTATAAGCACTAATAAGATCAAATCATATAAGTGAGGTGCTTAACTATTTTTTAGGTTTGTTTAGATGTTGTATAATGAAAGGATTAAAATACATTGATAAACTTTTTACTAAAGGGTTATATCAAGCCACCTTGATCATTTCTAACAATTGAGTAGTAATGGTGTGTAGCTAGAATAATAATAATGATTTTAAAATGAGTTAATTAATTAGAAAATAAATAATGAATTAAACTAGTTTTTAGTTCATCCTATTAAAAACTTCTTGATTTAATTTTAAGTTTGTATTAAGTTTACTAAAACCAAGTTAGAGTTAGGCCTTATGGGTTTAAAAGGTCCACTATGGTCTAACCTTAAATAAGAGACATTGGGTGCTAACCATAAGGATGGAGCAATTCCTTTCTATTCATTTATAGATAGATAAAGTATTAAATTTTTTTTTCTTAGTGAAATTAACTAAGAGAGAACATTGGTGTTTTGGTTCAAATGCTTTTAATAAGTTCTAGCATCTAGCTATTCTTATTTTCTCTATCTCTTCAATTATTCAAAAGATTCTCAAATCAAGTTCATATGGATTATTGTTGGAGGTTGAGCATTGAAAAAGTGAACAACTATGGTTTGCTACAATCCAACTATAAAAGAATAATTTTTTTTTGTTATGACTATAAACTACTTTAGGTAATTACTAAAACTCCATAGTTAGGGTTGTTTTTCCAAGATCTCCTAAAAGAGGGAGGGCTTGAATAGGGCAATGGTGAGAAAAAATTACAAGATAATGATTGAAAATCAAATAATCATAAAGACAATAAGGTTTTATAAAGGTTTAGCCCAAATCGGGCCTATATCATCTCCTCAAGATTATAATAGAGAGTTCCATTATCAAATAGTTTGTAGGTGCTATTTAAAGCTTTACAAAAGTGAATTTGCTAGGACCACTTTAGCCTTCTCAAGATGGATTTATCAAGCACCATCTAAAATCCTTACCGAATAGTTTCTAAGCTTTATTCATTCCTACCCATGATAGTTTACATGTACTAACTCAAATCTTGAACTAACATATGTCGTTGGCAGTTTCCTAATATAAAAATATTCTCACATAAAAGTTTATGAGATTACAAAAAGAGATACATTCAAACACTTAAGCAGTTCTTTACAATAATTGAGTATTGACTTTACAAATAGGCTTAAGGAAGGCTTGAGCTTGATATTACTACTGAAGCTTTGTTAAAGTTCTTATTTCTTTAAGAAATAACTCTCATAATCTCATGAAGAAAGCTAAGTTCAAGTAACTAAACTTAAGTCACCTTTTGAATGCTCTTTTATGGTTATAAACCTTAATTATGTAACTATTTTTCACTTAGAATAAGTATATTTATGTACTTTTGAATTTTGGCTCTTATATAGCTGTTAGAATAAGAATTAGTTTGTACACACATTTGAAAATCTATTAGACCTATCAATGCAACCATTAGAAACCTCATTAATGGTTGGTGGGGTCCTCACCACAATTGATGGATGAACAACGCTCTCAAGATCATCCTTCAGCGGTCATTAAGTACCATAACCACTTTGTTGTTCATTATTGTTAGGATCAATAATACTCATTGAAAAATTATCCATATTTATTGAAATAATTGCAACAGTCATTAGTGAGAGTCTATTTTACATATAGTCTATAGCTTTATTAATAATGATTTTCCCTCTATTATAATTATAATCCCACGAGCATTGTATTTTCAATAGTTGTTTAGTACTTACTCAACACTTATTGTGACTTGACCAATGTGCATAGCTTCTTTAACATTATCTAATAGGAATTCTTAATGGTCATTAAGGAATTTACATGCCCTATTGTGAAGAAAACTATTGTTGAGTTCTTTTCAGTAATTACTACAGTCTTAACGAAAGAGTAAGCTTAAATAGTCATTATTTCCTGCCCACATTCATTGTTTTCAATTCCATGTATGATGGAACTTTTATCCACTATCATTAAGGGCACACAAAAGAGTTAGGTAATTTTATAAAATTCTTCCCACTGTCAATTGTGCTTTTTAATGGTCATTTTTATGTATTCAACGATCATTACCATATGGCCATCGTCATTGGTAGTGCTTTTTCTAAGTACTTGACTTTATGACTTAGCTACTTCTCCAATAGGTTGGAAACCTTTCCAAATCTTACTTTAAATATTTGAGATGTAAGATGAGGGACCCATAAGATCAAACTTTGAATGCTTGCACATAAGTTAGACAACTTAGTCCTTTCTTTATAATTATAAAAAAATAAGCATTAGAACCTATAAGTTCAACATTCTCCCCCCTTTTTAATGATGATAAAATAATATAACCATGTATGCAAGTTGTAAAGTAACATTATATGGAGTTAACTTCCCTTTATATTAAAACAACGCATCATGTATGCAAGAAGTAAATCTTATTTTCATAGATATATCTCCTTCATTATTATTTAAAATATATCACGTTATCTTTATGTTCATTTCTCCCTTTTTCTCCTATATTCATACAATCATAGGCATATCTTATTTTCATGAATATATCAACCACATTATTATTAAAAGTGTATAATGCTATCATTATGTACATTTTACCCTTTTAACATTAGTGTAAGCACTAGATTTTATGTCATTAGGATGTAAGCATTATTAGGTTTTATAGAACATACATAATGGAAAAATAAAATTTTTCTACATGTAACCCACCAAGAATCTATGTGATTCAATTAAATCGAAAAGGAGGATGTGAAAAGCTTACTAATTCAGATGAATGATCGTAGATTTGTTGGAAGGTAGAGAAGGGGTTTACACTGGTAATACCCAACCTCGAGCTTAGAGCTGGATCTAGACGTCACTAAAGGATGATTACCCTATACAAGTATCCATATGAATAGGATCTATCCACAATGCAAGGTGTGCTAGTATTAGGGTTTCTTTCTCTTTGTGTGTGTGTTGTGCTTTGAAGGAAAAAGTGAAAACCTCTTTTTTACCCAAAATCCTAAAATGTGTGTGTGTGTGTGTGTATATATATATATATATTAACCATTAAGATATTTTATGCCAACTATGTATTTTAAAGGATATAGGTAAAAGAAAAATATCCAATTTCATTATTAACCTTTAAAACCAAAATAGATGTTTAAAGCAATTTATATAATGTCTTTAATTATCTTTACTATAAATAAAGAGAGAAGTAAAACCCAATTTTGTTTTAGGCCTATTCTAAGTGTGCGACCTTGTAGGTTCACATAATGTTAGTAGTAGCCTAAGACCTATTTCTAACCCACAAGTCGTAAGTGGTCTTTAGCAAAACATTATGATTACCTAAATTATGTAAAAGTCCATAATCCAACCTAACCTATTTTACAAATAGTATTATAATCCTTTAGTCACATTATATCTCAATTGAACATAAGAAATGAATAATGTGAACCTTATATAGTTTAATTCTTTCTCAATCTCAATCTCTATATAGACTGATATAAAATGACACTGATAAATTTTATCAATTCATTGTCGCATGACCATGCAATCCTTTTAAGTATAACTTATCGAGGGGCCCAAAGATATATTTCTCATAAAAATATATAAGAGACAAATTCCTTCTCAATCAATCATATTCCTCTATATGATTTGCTCCATGTCCAATATTAGTCTATGTGATCACCCGATTAAAGATAATGTTGGATTATATCAAACATGAAATTCATCATATTGGAATCTATGGTGATTTTTAGGTCAGAGGATTAATTTAATACTATTGTATGAAAATCATTTATGACTATTAATACAATGTTTCTTAAATATGTATTTATGTGTTTGAATTAAAATCATATATCATTGACTTATATTATGTAACATCTCTATCTGCATTCATTAGCATTCTTACATGAACATATTCATTGCATAAATAATTTGCAATTCCACATGAAAATTTACAATGGATAAATGATCATTTAGATATGTGAATTGGATAAGCACGACAATGACAATTGAACCATTGCATTTGGGTCACTTAAACATATATGTAATGTTTGTATAGTTGCATGGAAAATTATCTTATAT
The DNA here is from genome assembly GCA_949677035.1 of Omphalea diandra. NCBI lineage: Eukaryota > Viridiplantae > Streptophyta > Magnoliopsida > Malpighiales > Euphorbiaceae > Omphalea > Omphalea diandra. Next base: position 2,160 of record CATIWR010053758.1, on the reverse strand, counting down.
TGTGTGCATGTTATAGCATCATAAATAATAGTGTTTTTTATTCAAAAGTATCAAGAGCATATAGGGATTAGGAGATGGATAAAGGTGATGAAAGAGTGAAGAAGAGGGATTGAAAGAGGAAAAGTGAACTTCCAACCAATATAAATGAGACTAAGATTTTGTCTTATTAGAATAGGTTTTCAAATTGAATTTTTCATCCTTTAGGAGTAGAATATAGAGGATAAATGTGAGGGGTCGTAGAAGAAAGAGAGAGCTAAGGAATAAAGAAAGAAAGGAAGAAGACAAAGAAGAAGAATAAGAAGAAGAAGAAGAAGGAGAGGGAAAAAAGTGAGCTACTAGGAAGAAATCCTAAGCTTTTCTAGCTCTGGGAGAATAGGAAATTTAATTTATCTTATTCCCACATGAAATTAATCTCTTATGACATGTTAATCATAAATGGTTACTAAGAATTATGGAGTATGTGAGGTAGAGCCCATGTATGAAAGTTGCAATTTAAGAGAAACAAGAGCTGATTGTGTTAGATTTGTTGTTAGAGTAGAATTTTGTACCCATAATTTCATAACACTAGTATAAGAATTAAAGAAAGTGTGAAACATGGAAGTTGTAGCTTTATGCCTCATCTAAATACATGTAAAACATTTTTGCTTAGTTTAGTTTGTGTGAGGAGATATGGCATGTTGATTAAGGCTAGTTCATAATAAACTATAATCTCCCCAGTCATTTTATTTTCATATATTTTGATGACCTTATGTGCTGATTTAGATAAAGTGAAAAACATGAAATTTGTAGGTTTGTATCCCTTATAAATACCTGTAAATTAGTTTTTTTTTATTTGTTATGTGGAAAGAACTATAACTAATTGAATGTGACTAACCCTAAACTCGATGAAACCTTATCAATCTTATAATTATGTTTTCTAAGAATTTTAGGGCCATGGAATCGAAATTTAGTGATGTGATAAACTTAAAAGTTGTATATTTGTCTTATCTACATGCTTGTAAAATGTTCCTTTATGTGTTTTGTAAATTTTGGTAGGTCATTTTTACAATTGGATATATACAATTTAAGATATACCCAATACTGTAAGAGATATTCAGACTAAGATGATATTGAAATATGGAAAAATTTAAAAATTTACCACATTTTCGATATGTCTTATATTGACCAAAAATTTGAATATGTTGTAGCATTGTGTGTCTAGTTTATTTAAAAAGAATAATGAAGTCATTTGGATAAGTACATCTGGAGTTATTACTATGAGAGTGCAGCAAGGTTGGGCTGCTATATAAGGAAAATATGCATAAACACTAGGTCCTTGCATGGATTATGCAATAGTTGCATAGCTAGCATTCATAATCATTTTTTACATACTTATAACCATGTATGTATCAAATGCTAGGATCTCAACACTATGAAGAAGCCTAAGAGAGAGGAACAAATCTACCATAAGGGTTGGTCACATCAAAAGGTGAGTAAAAATCATAATTAGATTCTAATGTCTATGGGTGATAATTTTATGATACGATTGTTTTCTATTTCATGTATATGTGATTGAATTGTTACACTTTACATGTGAATACAAGTTAAATGAGAGTTATATGCTCTTAATGATTATTTGGTATACCATTGTGAATGAACACTTGCATATGAAACTAAAAGGATGTTGTGACTGACTTGTCAAACACTTGTAAATCACTTGAAAAAGGGACCAATATGTCCTATTGGCATATGTTATTAACCAAATGATTCACTTGTTATATGTTGGCTAGCAAAATCAAATATCACTTGAATCACATGAATTCCCGATAGTAGTGTTTGCCTTGCAAGGTCATGACGAAAATCAATCAATTGCATTTGCACTTGCATAGTCAATTGTTATACTTGTAATGTATCTTGATGATATTTGATTATTATTTGTGTCATAAGAATTTGATTATTATTTTTGTTCATTGAGTATATATATATATATATATATATATGTGTGTGTGTGTGTGTGTGTGTGTGTGTGTGTGTGTGTGTGTCTATATATATATATATATATACACACACATATAGATATATATATGTGTGTGTGTGTGTATAGACACACACACACACACACACACATATATATATATATATGTATATATATATGTATACATATATATATATATATATATA
>CATIWR010053755.1:0-21312 GCA_949677035.1 Omphalea diandra | reverse complement strand
TTGACATCTCAATTCCCTGTCGCTATTACTCATTAGCGATCGTGAAATCCAAATTTCTAAAGGAAAATCCTGTTTGTGTCTAACGGCTAGTCTACATGGCAGCTTATGATTAGTTCACTAGGAAAATATAGTTGTTGCTCTTTTACCTACTTTCAGAAGTCGCGGTCGCAAGCTTTCTTGTACACGATGTGACATAGGATGCAAATTCATCTGCCAAAAATGGTTTTCTTTTCCTTCACAATTTGTGGTCGCTACCAATAAGATGCTTCCGTGAAATTTGACTTCCAACGGTCTGCTGGCACATGTGTCATGTTGTGGCTGTGGACTTGCTTCCCTCTTGAGTTACTTCAAAATTCGCGATCGAGACTAAGGCGTGGCACACACCGCGATTTCGTCTGTCAATTTTGGACTCTTTCATTTGGATGAATTGTGATCGAGAATGGCTTCATGATTTCGCTTTTCTGATTTCTATCAATACTTCTTCACATATCACGATCGTGAATACAAAGTAGCAGTCACGATTTAGAAGTCATTTTTCATACTTGAGGAATTTTGAGCTTCATCCAACTTCCAACTTTAGATAAAAACGAAAGGCTGCAAAATAACACTAATTTGAAATATTAGACATAATCAATCTCCTTTGTCAAGATCAAAAGAGGTCTAAGAGTTGGGTTAACTACCCTAGTCCAGCAAAGACTTTATCAATAAAAATCTTAGAATGTTAAAAGTGAACCAGTGATTAAATGTGAAGTCAATTTTATAAGTCCCTAATAGAGTCGTCACTGTGAGCGCTTCAATTTTAGGGTTGTGCTCGAACGAGTGAAATCTTACTTGCAACTCCATCCTTTTATCAGCCAACAAGGGGTCGAGAGGATTGGCCTTTTTACATTGGTAATGAGCCCAAGAAGTGGCATGTGCTTAGATCAATAAAGGATTCTTTAGGCCTTGGTAATAAGTCTAAATTGTGGTCATTGGGGACCATATATATTAGTACCATCCCTAAAAATGGTAGAGTCATCACCTGACTTTAATCAAGATAAGATTCTAGGGAAGGCAAAATCTGACCCTAAGTTAAGTCAATTAGAAGGCCCTTTTCGTCTTCACCCTATTAGAGATCGGGTTCAAAAATTGGGTACGACTTGGGAAGATGTTAAGCACCCTTAAAATTGCATGGATATCGAGATCCAGCCTTTGGGCATCTTTAGTTCACTTTTAACATTTTATCAAGTTATTGATTATGCCACTAGTGCAATTAAGCCAAATAAACCTTATCAACAATTTAAAAGGGATGGAGATCATGCATCATGGCATAGGATTATCATGCATCTCATCATCCATACATCACATATCCATAATTTTCTAAAAAAGGGGTAGGGTCATGCATCATGGCATAGGGTTTATATGCATCACATCTATAATCTCATATTTAATCACCAAAGATGATCAATAAGACCATCAGCCATGGTCGAACTCAAACAAGCACTTATAACATTAAAAAAATACACATGTTAGTAATCGAAGCAAACAATCAAATTAAGGTAATCATGTAAACAAAGAAATCATCAAATGCCTTACCATGTCTCCAAAGTCAAGGTACCTAAGTGGGTGTCTAAGTCTATAGTTAATGCATTCCCACATCACATAAGAAATATTATATAACATCAAAAATCAAATGTATGCATTATGAAAAACAAGAATTCATAAACATGCAATACAAAAGCACTTAGAGGAATCTTAATAACCTAAGGAAAACTCATTATGAGGAAGGTCCTAGAGTTGATGAACCCTCTCTCTTATTGGTCCATTAAAGCTTAGCATCTATATACACTACTAACCATAAAGCATGCAACTCCAAAGGAGAGGAAATTAAAGGCCAAAATAAGGCAATAACATTCTTGAACATAGACATAACCATGATAAGACTCCCAAGGTCTTAGGAACCCTAAGTTTGTTACTTGGTCATTGCAAAATCTGGTCCAAACAGAATCTTAAAACATCAATTAATCAAAATGTTGAAGAGTATAAAACACAAGCACAAAATGAACCTTCAAAAACATTTAAAACTTGTTCAAAATTTTCCTTTTTAAAGTGAATAGAGGTCCTAGGCAATTAAACCTCAACCTATTTTGCCACTAGAACCACCAAACATCTTAACAAATAGTTTTGGAAAGAGGGAATTTAGGTGAAGAAAAGAGGTTTTATAATCTATTTCCCAAACTGAAGAGGACTGTATAACTTATTATAAAGGTTGTACATCCCATAAAAAGGGATGTATAGACTACCACAAGTTTATACAGCCTCTATTTACTAGGTTTTCAAAATCAAAAAATAAGAAAGGAAGAGGAAGAAGAAATAGGGAAAATGGGGATCTTCTAAATGCCTTCATGTGTCTTTTGACCCCTAAATGCTCACTAGATGATTTATATCCTCCAAAATGCTTAGGGAATATATAAAAGTGTAAAGATTAGGCCTTATTCTACCTTAGAAATGGATTAGGGTTTTAGTGTTTCTCTATAAAGGATTAAATGTGGAGAAAATTTGGTAAGAGTAATACTAGGGTTTTCTAAGCCTCCCTCTTTTTTTTAAATAAGGAGGTATTTATGGATGATAGGTGGGTGCACCAGAGCTAAAAATGGTTCTAATTATAGGATGTTCGTATCCAATCACAAAGAACAAGACAAATCCTTTGGAATTAGGGTTTGCAAGTAAGTTATACAACTAAAATTAGGTTGCACATCTAACACACAAGGTTGTATAGACCAAAGGTTGAGGGGGGGGATCAATTCCATAAGGTTCCCCTGCTAAGGATTAAGGCAGGGCTATACAACCTAATAATAGGTGTACAGCCTTGGATATTGGGCTATACAACCTTAATAAATGGGTTGTACAACCAATTAACCTAGGCTGGCAATTTAGGCTTGGTTTTAGGCTTCTCCAAGGTGTCTTAAGGCCTCATTCTTATTCCCTTATCAATTTTCCCTTTGCATTTTTTGTGGAATATGTTCAATGATTTTCATCATTAGGCTTTGCATCTTGAGGCTCAAAATCTGAAGCTTACAATCAGCCATTGCATTTTTCCTCTCATTAGTAGATGATGAAATAGGATTATTTGAAATTTCTTTATGAACCTTTTCAATTATTCCAAATATAAGCCTAGACATTCTTCCTTTAGAAACCATTCATCAGTCACTTGGGAGATGACTAATAATAAGTTGTTGAATACTTAAGTTATCTTAACCCTCATTTACATTAAGAGTTCTAACCCAAGTGTACAAGCTTCATACTTGGCTATGTTATTAGTCATCTTAAAATCTAATTGCTTAGCTATAGGGAAAAGTTCTCCTTTTGGTGATATGAAAATCTCTCCCACACTAACTTCTCTATTGTTCACCATTCTATGAAAGTACATCTTTCAACCATGAAGCGTGATTGCTCCTAATACTTCATCTGGGAATTAGCAAGGCTTAGACTCTCCTTCTTCAAGAGGTTATTATGCCAAATAGTCTACAACTACCCGAATTTTAATCACCTTTTTAATCTAGTCAAAATATCAACCGTTTCACTAATTTTTTTATCAAGCAAAGGGCCTCATGTAGGGACTTGACTTGGTCAAGCTTTGAAACCACTTCTACTAAGTATGACTGAAAATAGTGCCTCAACTTCTTCATGGCTCGTACTAATGCCAAATAGGTCTTCTTCACTTGATTATACTTCTCTTCATAATATAATAGCTTCTTATTAAGATAATACATGACATGTTCGTGCCCCTTCTTAAGCTAACATCACCTTTGTGGAATTTTCCTCTATTACTAGATATAAGATTAATGGGTTCTCAAGCTTTGGGGCTTTTAGTATTGACAAAATTGTCATATACTCTTTTATCTTTTCAAAAGCGTTATGACATTACTCATTCCACCTCACTAGCTAATCTTTCCTCAATAATTTGAATATTGGTTTGCAGATACGAGTGAACCTTACTGTAAACTTGCTAATGTGTTGTAATTGACCCAAGAAGCCCTAAACTTCTTGCTTTTATCATAGGTGTGGGTATGTCTTGAATAGCCTTCACCTTGTCTGAATCCACTTCAATGCCCTTCTCATCACCACATTTCATAACAATTTGCCAAACGTAACCTCGATCTCAAGTTATATTCATCAACCCTCTTTAAAAACTTCTCTAGGGCTTTAAAATGCCTTTCCCTTGTCTCAAACTTCACCATCATGTCATCCATATACACCTCTACCTCCTTATGGATTAAGTCATGGAATAAAGTTGTTGCCATCCATTGGTACATTGCTCCCACATTTTTTAACCCAAATGACATCACTTTGTAGCAGTATATTCCCCATTAGATGATGAAAGTCATTTTCACCTTGTTCATGATAGCCATGAAGACCTGATTGTAGCCAAAGAACCCATCCATGAAGGAATATATAACGCACATCGTGGCATTATCTATTAACACATTGATATTGTTGAATCTCAAGGTTCTAAGTCTTGTTTTGATGATTACAAACATATTAAATAACTAATCTTTGTCTAAGTTATTTATGTTAGAACTTACAAGTATATCAATTTCTTGGTCTATGATGATTAGAAAAGGAAGTATGTTTGAGAGTGAAAATCAAGGCAAACTCAGCTTGACAGACCAATAGTTGTTATCTTCATTCAACAAATGTTGTGGACCTGCCAATGAGCATTGAAGATATCACAACAGGCATTAAAGAAACACTTTAACTTAAGTATAGTGCTCTAGACCTTCCAACGGGTGTTGCCCATATTCCCACCAGGTATTGAACAATTGCTCTGACATGGGCATGCATATTAAACTTCCCAACAATCATTGAATTTTCACAACGGGCATTGATCTTGCCCTTACAACAGGCATTGCAGTTTTGCAACAGGTACTGGACAAAGTGCCTTAGAGTGAGCAACACTTTCTAGAACTCGTAATGGGCAATGGTCTTTCTTAACAAGCATTTAAAAGCTCTCTAAATCAAGCCAAAGTCTCTAGACCCCTAAAAATGCACACTTAATATCTCAATAAGCATTGAGCACATTCAATAGGCATTAAAAGTTCACTAAAAATCATTAGACAAATGCTCTAGTTTAAGCTTTAAGCTCCGGACCCCTTAATAAGTGAGATTCATATCTTAACAAGCCTTGAAGGTTCTTCTAACAGGAGTTGCAAACCATCCAATAACAATTATTGAGGACTTGTGTAGATTTTGAAAAATAGAGCATCAATTTTATACTTTATAGGAGTTAACAATAAACGTTGTTCTTTGTTCCACAGGCATCGAAATATAAACGTAACAACCATTATTTTTATCCGATGGTCATTGAAGAAAAAGTGATATAAATCTTTATTAAAGTTAAAAGAGGAGCCTTAAGTCAAGTTTTTTCTAATAGCTAGTCTGAATGGGCATTTTAATAGAACCAACAACCGTTGAGAGTGCATTTTGCTTGACAACCACCCATTTATATGGAATCAATGATGGTTGATACTTTAACAATGGGTGTGGAGATGTCTTAATGGGTATTACTTATTCTAAGATGAAATGTGAAGTGAAAACTTTCTCTATAATGGCTAGTTCCTTATTCATGGTATAAAAGACTCATTCTTAATAGAAATACATAAAAAAATCTATTTCAATTAGTAAGTTTTCTATTGTAAAAGCTTTTTTCAATAAAAAAAATGAACAAAAAGTGATCTAGCAATCAAAGAAATTGATTATTCAAAGTTTGTAAGAGCTATCTTTAAAATAGAGTTTGAATGATAAGTTTTTTATAAATTCTCCTCACATTCTCAATCTCATAAAGCATACCATGTAAGAAATACTTTTAGTGTCATTATTGCTTGAGTGAGAATATTTTTCTTCCTTAAAGTGTTGTATTTAGTTTGAGGAAATCTTTGGTTGGGAAACCTTAAAATAGTTGATTTTGTGAAGGGTTTAAAATAAAACCTTAAAGCTACTTTAAGTTAAGATTGGTAGTCTTTATGATCTATTAGTAAGAGGTTGATAGAGCCTAAAAATGTATCACTCGTAAAAGCTTACTAAGTGCCTAAAAACTTACTTGTGCAAAGGTTATTGATAACATCTATAATGAAGGCTCAAGCGAAGATACTAAAGGAGAGGATGTAGGCTGATTATGTCGAACCTTTATAAATCTCGTGTCTTAATTCTTCATCTTTTATGCACTTAATTTTAATTATTAATACTTGTCATTGCCCTATTCAACCTCCTTTTCTAGGGCATCAAGGGACAACATATATGAGGTAGAGAGAAATCATCTTTCGAGTAAGCCTTATTCAAATCCCTGTAATCCACATACATCTATACTTTGCCATCCTTTTTTGGTACCAACATTATGTTAGCCAACCATTTATGGTAATCAACTATTTTCAAGAAATTGGAAGTTAACTATTTTGCCACTTCTTCTTTAACCAACTATGCCCACTTGAGTCTCTCCTCTGAAGCTTCTGCTTTACTGGTCTTATATGCGAATAAATTGAAATTCTATGTTTGACAATTCAATTATCCCCTAATGTATCCTAATACATCTAGGCAAAGACCCTCTGGTACTTTTTAAGCAATTGTACAAACTTATGTCATTTCTCTAGTGTGACATCAGTGACAATGAGCAAGATTCTCATATTTTTTTTGTATGCCAAGATTAAATATAGTGGTATGCATAAAATTAATATTAAATATGCTCATGAAATGATGCATGCCATGCACACTACCATCAGGAAACACATCACATAAGTAAGCAAACTTACCATTCATTACCTTAAACTTGAAAAATAAATACATCATCACCTTCAAAGAGACTGGAAATAAGAATGTCAATAGTATCATGAAAATAAATACTTTTTAAGCTCTCTCTCTCTCTTCCTCTAAGAGCTTCTTCTTATCATCCTATGGCCATGTGATTTGAAGACCATACAAAGCTACATACTAACTTGATTCTTGGTTATCCTTTATCCCTACATCTTGTTTGCCTTTCTTCTTCCTCTTCTTCTTCTTATGCTATTCTTCTGATGATTTTTAATAATTATGATAACCCATCTCTTTGACACCCATTTAAAAGAAATCCCTTTCGAGGTCATCCATGACACCATCACCTACTAGCGTCTAATCTTTGTCATCATTTCCTATTAAATGTTCATAAGTACATCTTTTTTCTTCATAAAAAAAAGTCAGACAATGATCCATGTGGATCATTCACTTCTAATTTTGACCCTTCCCTATGGTGCCTAAGTCTTCGAGTCATATAAGTAGGGATTTTTAGAAATTCTGACACACAGATAGAGTTTTTTTTATAACCCTTAGCCTCATAGAAAGTTCATGTTCTTCATGATTCCCATTAGGATTAGCCCATTTATCTATGACCCCAACAACTTGAAAACCTCTAAGATGTGAAATACCCATACTCAATGCTGACTTAATCTGCCCGACTTTTGTATAATTGTCACTTGGTCTCCTTTTAAGGATCTCACTCGGTATCGCTTGACTTTCTACTTAATAATTCCTTTTGGCATCTCTTCGCTATGTCCATAGATGTCTTACTTTGTATTTCTTTCTTTTTGCCTTTGATTTGTCTCTCTCCTTTCTCTTTCCTTTCTTCTCTTCTTTTCTTCTTTCTTTTTTTTCTTTTTCTTTCTTTTTTCTTTTTTCCTTTTTCTTTCTTTTCTTCTCATCTTTCTTTTTCTTTTTTCTTTTCTCTTTTTCTTCTCATATTTTTTCTTCTCTTTTTTCTTTAGATGGTCTATGTATATGTACAAACAACTGGTTATTTGTACAAACATTTATTATGAGATGCAAAGGAATATTAAAAAAGATTTAAAAAACACGTAGGGCATGGTTAATTATTTGTATAAACTAAGGTGTTGTCTATACAAACAACAAGCCCTTATATACACTTTAGCCAACCATTTGTCTCACTCTTCTCATTTCTCTTATTTTTGTCACTTTCCCTCTCTTACCTTCTCTTAACTTCTTTTAAACTTTATGACTTTTACCTTTGCTTATTAAAGTCATGAACTATGGTACTGCCCTTGTTAGTTATGTACCCTAGGCCAATTCTTGTAATAGATATTTCTTAATAATGTCATGGTTGTAATTTTATTAAATATCTCTTTTATATTTTGTGTACGACTAAATTATAAATTCCATGAATAGTTAATTCTACTTAATGTCACCAAGTTTATGACTTAATATTAAAACGTTTAGGTGTAAAGAATTCTATTCTAAATTGTCCCTAGTTTGCCATTATTATTGGGATAAAAATGAATGAAGACTAGTATGTGTTTGATTGAGACTATGTTTTACTGGTCATGGATATATGATATTAAGTTAAACAAATTGATACATGTTTAAGAAATATTGTATTGGACTGACCCACTATGAGAACACTACATGGAGTAATTGTCATAAGTGATTCTCATGCTATAATATTAACTTAATCCTCTGACCTGAAAATCACCATAGATTCTGATATGATGAACTTCACATTTTGATACGGTCTAACATTATCTTTAATCGGATGATTATAAAGACTAATATTAGACATGAAGTAAATCATATTGGAAACTATGGTGATTTTCAAACTAGAGAATTAAGCTAATACTATTGCATGAGAATCACTTATAACTATTAATCCATGTAGTGTTCTCATAGCGAATCAGTCCAGTATAATATTTATTAAACATGTATCTACGTGTTTGACTTAATATCACATATCCATGACTAGTAAAGCATAGTCATCAATCAAACACATACTAGTCTTCATTCATTATTATTCAAACAATAATAACCACCTAGGTATAATTTAGAATAAAATTCTTTACACTTAAAGGTTTTACTATCTAGTCACATTCTTGATGATATTAGGTAGAATTAACTGTACATGAAATTTATAATTGAGCTGTAAATAAAATATAAAAGAGATATTTAATAAAATTGCAATCATGACATTATTAAGAAAATATCCATTACAAGAATTGGCCTAAGGCATATAACTAATAGTTGGTATCGAAGCCACTTGTGAATTCTATTAAATTAAGTTTAACATTGTTCTATGTATAATTGTTACATATATGTACATGGATGTGTTGTATTAAAAAATCATTTCAAAGGTTTGACATAAACAGATTAGGTTAAGGGCGATTTGATAAATCTACAAAAACAGAAATAATACATTAATGTGTTTTAGGGTTTAGTATGATTAAAGAAATTAGACAATATTGATTTGATCAATATGATTACTGTTTCTTATGATTTGTCATTAATTCGATTAATATTATAGTTCAATAACATTCATTTATTTTGTTTTTCACATTATTAATCATAATGATTTGTTTAATTGTTAAACCTATGATAATCTATTTCGAACAAATTTTTCAATGTTATAGGGTCAGTTTAATCATTGAATATGAATAATTTATTTGAACATATTAATAAATTTCACAAATTTGTTTAAGTGTTAGATAATGATTAATTGATTTTGTTATGAACATATTAATTAATCTAAATGATTAAACCTAAAAGAATTTAGGTAGTAACTCATATAAATGAGTAAGGTAAATCATTTACCTTTTAGAGGCATTGCCCCTTTAACCCTCGCCCCCTGACCAACCAACAGGACCACAGCTATGGGTGTTGCCTTTTAACCCCAAATGGATCCTTCACATATATTGTTAATTTTCCTAACATAATCTATCTTATATTTTGGATGTTTTGTTTTTGTGTTATACATGGTGCATGACATGACCCTTTAGACTAATGTGATTGGCTTCTTGATTTCTCTATTTTTCAAGGGTTGTAATTTTTAAATATGGCCTGCGTGTCATTTATTTTTGTCGTAGATATTTATTTTATTAGCATTAATAGAATAGTATAGTTTACTATTTTATAAATTACAACTTGTAATAGAGACTTTCAAGGCATAAGATGGTGATTCTCATTGCACAAGATGGTGATCTTCAAGGCATGAGGTGGCAACCATTGATGAAAACTTGGGCAAATCCATGGAGATAAAGATTTATCCCTATGATTGACCTTTTGTTCTTCATGTTGGCTTGTAAATATCAATTTAAAATAAGGGCCATGTTATGACATGTTTATTTTCATTGTTATTATGTATGGATGTTTATGATGCAATGCATGTGATATATTATTTGCAATAAAATTGGTAAAATCCCTCAATAAGATTAATTCATGAAAATGCCTACCATGATTCAAACACTTGTTAAGACTTTGATTCCTAAATATAAGTTTTGCTAAAGCAAAGTATATTAGGCTATCTTAGTAAGACAATGGATAATAGTGATATCCATAAGTTGGAAATAGTTAGACCTAATTAGATTGCCAAAATGGTTTTGAATCTAAGGCATAAGATGGGATAAGTTGGAACATGTGATTTTAATATCCCATAATTATCTAAGAGTTACATATGATGTAATTAGCAAAGTTTTACCTACCTAAATAACCAAATTTCAGGTGATAAGCCAAAGCTTACTTGGAATTAGGTGAACTATGGATCTTGGCCCACTAAATATTTTAGTTATTAAAAAATTATAATTTGAGGGTGAATGATTTGATAAAATTTAGTGGGAGTTAATATTTAATAAAATACTAAGTGCAATCTATATAACTTTGTTATCGATTCTGCTAACAAACAACACCTTTAATTTGTCACTGCGATCGATCCTTAAGAAGGATAAATTGAATAGGACTAATTTCCTAGATTGGTGAAAAAACTTGAGAATTGTTCTTAAGCAAGAAATGAAGGAATATGTCCTAGATCAACCTACCCTTATAGAGCCTACTGTTAATGCTTCTAAAGCCTAAATGGATGCTCAACAAAGCGTCTCAATGACTTAGTGGATGTCACTTGCCTCATGCTTGCTAGTATGGAATTAAAGCTTCAAAAGCAACTGATGGAAATAGAGACTTATACTATGGTAGGTCATCTAAAAAAAAATATTCCAAGAAAAGGCTGAAATTGAAAGGTTCAATACTATTAAGGCATTACTCTCGTGCAAGTTAATAGACATAGCTTAGTTAGTCCTCATGTTCTAAAGATGAAGGATCATCTTCATCATTTACAAAAACTCGGTCTTGCCATTAGCCATGACTTTACTGCTAACATCATTCTCTGATCCTTGCCTAATGCATTCATTATGAACTATAACTTGCATAATATGGAGAAAAGTATTTATGAATTGCATGGGATGTTCAAGACTACCAAACTGAACTTCAAGAACAACACCAAAGAGGTTCTGATGGTCAATAAGGGGAAAGTTATGAAGAATAAGGGAAAGGGAAAGAAAAGGGCTACAAAGGACTTAAAGAAGCCTAACCCTAAGCCTAAACCTCTAAAGGAGGGAGCATGCCATTTTTGTAATGAGTCAGACCATTGGAAGATAAATTGTAAGCTCTATCTAGATTATCTAAAAGAAGGACATTAAAGTTATTGCTTTAGGTATGCATATTATAGAGGATAATTTATCTACTTTTGAATCCATTTCATATGTATTAGATACTAAATATAGATCTCACATTTGTCATAATGTGTAAGGTCTAAAAAGGAGTAGATCTTTGGCCAAAGACAAGGTGAACCTACAAGTTACAAATGGAGTAAGAGTTACTACCTTAGCTATAGGAACTTATGAGTTAGCTTTACCTCGTGGACTTGTTTTAAAATGGAATAATTGTTATTATATATATGCTTTAAGGAAGAACATTATTTCTATTTCTTGTTTTGATATAGAAGGTTTTAAATTTTTTATTAAGAATAATAAATGTTCTATGTCTTATGATGACATGTTTTATGATTATTCTCATTTATCAAATGGTCTTTATGTCCTAAATCTTGAAAACAAAAATGTTGAGTCCATCTATAATATTGATACCAAGAAGCATAAATCTAATGACTCAAATTTTGATTATCTCTAGCATTGTCATTTAGGCCATATAAATAAGAAACACATATCAAAGCTCTAATAACATGGACGTTTGAATTCATTTGATTTTGAATCATTTAAAACATGTGAATCTTGTTTACTGGCTCAAATGACTAAAGCCCCCTTCATAGGGCATAGTGAAAGGGCTAATAACTTATTGGGGCTAGTACATACCAATGTATATAGACTATTAAGTTCAAATGCTAAAGGAGTTTTCTAGTACTTCATTACTTTCACAACTAATTGTACCATGTATGGTTTTATTTATCTTATGAAACATAAGTCTAAATCTTTTGAAATGTTTAAAATTTTCAAAGATGAAGTATAAAACCAACTCGGTAAAAGATATTAAAGCACTTTTATTAGATAGAGGGGGTGAATATTTAAGCAATAATTCATTGATCATCTTATAGATTATGGGATAGTCTTTCAACTAACTCCACTAGGAGCACTACAGTGGAATGGTGTATATGAATGGAGAAATTGAACCTTATTTGATGTAGTTTAATCTATGATGAGTCTGATAGATTTTTCAATCTATTTTTAGGGGTATGCTTTGGAAACTAAAGCATTCATACTAAACAGAGTTCCATTCATTGCGGTTGAAAAGACATCATATGAGAAATGGATTGGGAAATCTCCTAATTTGTCTTTTCTAAAGATTTGGGGTTGTGACACTTATGTGAAGTGTCAAATTTTAGATAAATTGGCACTTAAATCAAAGAAATGTTACTTTGTGGGATATCCTAAAGAAACTAAGGGATATTACTTTTATAATATTTCTGAGAATAAAGTGTTTATTGCTTTGACTGGTGTCTTTTTAAAAAGAGAGTTCATTTCTAAAAGAACTAGTGGGAGTAAAGTTCAACTTGAAGAAATTTAAGAACCATAAGGTAGTGTTGAACCACCTATGGAATCTTAACAAGGTTTACAATCAGTTGTTGAACTTGGACAAGTAATATAAACTCTAAGAAGGTTTATAAAAACATGTTAGATACTTGAGAGATAGATTTGTTTTAATTGACAATAATAAAGTGATGTTTGAAGACTCAAGTGAGCCCACATCATATCAAAAGGTTGTGGATGGTCTAGACTCTGAGAAATGCCTATAGGCCATGTAATGTAAAATGCAACCCATGTATGATAATCAAGTATAGACTTTGATTGATCCACCTAGCGGTTTAAAAACTATTAGGTGTAAATGAGTTTTCAAAAAGAAAACAGATATGGATGGTAATATGCATACCTATAAAGTAAGGATGGTTGTAAAAGGTTACAAGCAACCATATGGTATAAACTATAATGAAACATTTTCACATTGTTATGCTTAAGTCCATTTGAATTCTCTTTGCCATAGCTGCATTATATGATTATGAGATATGGCACATGTATATCAAAACAACATTTCTTAATAGAAATCTTCTTGAGGATGTGTACATGACACAACCAAAAGGGTTTATCAGTCTTAAGAATTCTGAAAGGTTTGCAAGCTTCAAAGATTCATTTATGAATTAAATTAAAATTCTTAGAGTTGGAATCTTCATTTTAATGAAGCAATTAAGGAGTTTGGCTTCATGAAAAATGAAGATAAGCCTTGTGTTTACAAGAAGTTTAGTAGAAGTGTAATAGTTTTCCTTGTGCTATATATTGATGACATATTACTCATTGGAAACGATATCCTTACTCTACAAAATGTTAAAATGTGGTTAGGAAATTATTTTTCAATGAAAGACTTAGGTGAAACTACATATATCGTGGACATTAAGATTTATAGAGATAGATTTAAAAGGCTTATTGGCCTAAGTCATAGTACATACATTGATAAGGTACTGAATAGGTTTAGTACGCAAAAATTTAAGAGAGAATTTTTGCCAATATTGGCAAGACTCAGTGTCCACTGACACAAGATGAGCAAAAATGCATGAGTAAGAACCCATATGATTTTTTTATTGATATATCATGTGTGCCATGTTATGTACTTGACCTAATGTCTCATGTGTACTGAGTATAATGAGTAGGCACTAATCAGATCCAAGTAAAAGTCATTGGATAATAGTTAAGAATATACTTAAGTACTTGAGAAGGACTAAGGTGCATTCTTAGTATATGAAGGACAGGAACATAAGTTGATTGTAAGTGGTAACACAGATGCTAGCTTCTAGTCTGATAGGGATGCTTTTCAATTGCAATAAGGTTATGTGTTTGTTTAAATGAAGGTGCAATGAGCTAGAGAAGTTCAAAGCAAGACACCGTGATTGATTCTATAATAAAAGTTGAGTATATAGCCACCTCATAAGCAGATAAGGAATTTGTTTGGATTAAGAAATTTATCATTGGCCTCAATGTTATTCCTAGCATTTCAAATCTAGTGGACTTATATTGTGATAATAAGGGAGCCCATAGTATAAGCTAAGGAGTGAAGATCACATCAATAATTAAGGAGTGAAGATCACATCAACATTCCAAAAACATACTCTAAGTGTTTTCATCTCATTTAAGAAATTATTTAGAGGGGAGACATAAAGATATGTAGAGTGTTAACTAATGACAACATTGTTGATCCATTCACTAAGCCACTATCATAACCAATGCATGAGGGTCATGTTAGGTCAATGGGTATTTGATACATTTTTTATTGAGCCTAATGCAAGTAGGAGATTGTTAGTTATGTGCCCTATGATAATTCTTATAATAGATAATTTCTTAATAATGTCATGGTATTATTAAATATCTCTTTTATATTTTTATTTAAGGCTAAATTATAAATTTTATGAATAGTTAATTCTACTTAATGTCATCAAGTATGCGATTTAATAGTAAAACCTTTAGGTGTAAAAATTCTATTCTAAATTGTCTCTGATCAATCATTATTATTAGGATAATAATGAATGAAGACTAGTATGTATTTGATTAATGATGTGTTTAATTGATTATTATGTTTTACTACTCATGGATATGTGATATTAAGTCAAACACATAGATACATGTTTAAGAAATATTGTATTAAATCACCTAGAATGAGAACACTACATGGATTAATAGTCATAAGTGATTCACATGCAATAATATTAACTTGATCTTTTGACTTACAAATCAGTATAGATTCCAATATGATGAACTTCATGTTTTGATATGGTATAATATTATCTTTAATCAAATGATTATACAGATTGATATTGGATATAAAGTAAATTATATAATGGAATATAAGTGATTAAGAAGGAATTTGTCCTTCATGTATTTGTAAGAAATATATCTATAGCCCTTTGATAAGTTAGACTGAAGAGATTGTATGACCATATAGAAATGAATTGATAAAGGTTATCAATGTTATTTTACATTAGACTACTTGAAGATCGCGAAATAATTGAACTATATAAGGATGACATAATCCATGCTTTATGTTCAATTGAGATATAATGTAACAAAAGGATTATAATACTATTTGTAAAATAGGTTAGGTTGGATCATTGACATTCACATAATTTGAGTCATCATAATGTCTTGATATAAGCCATTTATGACTGGTAAGCCGAAATAGGTTTTGGGTTACTATCAACATTTTGTGAACTTATAAGGTCGCACACATAGAATAAGCCCAAAGCGAAATTGAGTTTTACTACTATCTTTATTTATAATTAAATTAATTAGAGATATTACCTAGATTATTTAGATATATATTTCATTTTAAAGGTTAAAAATGTAATAGGATATTATCTTATTTATATTTTTAAGATACAGAGTTGGCATAAAATATATTGAAATTAAGATATATATGAACATTTTAGGATTTTCCAAAACACACAGAACATTCACATTTCTCAAAAAATATTTTAGAGCGCACATTTTTTGATTTGGTAAGAGCTTGTTTGTGTAGATACCTATAGAGGATGTTAATCATATTTGTAGCATCTAGATCTAACGATCCACACTCCAAGCTCAAGGTTAGGTGTTACCAATGTAAACTCCCTCTCTACCTATCATCAATCTTGCCTGTCTTGTTTGAATTGGTAAGGTTTTCACATCCCACTTCTCGATTTAATCAAATCACATAGATCCTTAGTGTGTTTTCTATGTAGAAAATTTTTGTTTTTCCGTTATGCTTGTTTTATAAAACCCAACAACCCATATCTTTGCTATTCTTAGTGTTGTTGATGATACCCTTAAGTTAGACTACTCCCCTATCAACAAGCTGGCAACCCTGATTGCTGGCCACAGTGATGCTTTAGTGTCTCTCTTAAAGCACATTCATTAGAAGACCATCACAAAAGGTTTAAAGCCTAGACTTTTAGTTTTGTTAGTATATAATCCTCCCTTCCATCTATTTAGCACTGCTTCAAGCGAGGTTGGCCTCCTTTCTCTTACTCATCATAATTATATTATTTTTATTTTTATTATTTTTATGTTTATTATTGCTATTTTCTCAAATTTTTTACATGTAAAGATTTAGGTTAACTTTGAAGCCTTTTTAGCTTTTACGATATATATACCTATAAACTCCTTATGTATAACATGCATGACCCTTGAATACTTGTACAAACTCATAGTATTTATGCTTTGTGTTGCTTATTAATTCTCTACTTGCATGATTTAGTTGCAATGATTGATTTTTTCTTGTAATTTTTCTTTTTCACTTGGTTAATTATCTTGAGTCAGTATTTTATTATGATTCAAATGGGAAAGCAAATGACATATGGACAAACATAAGTAAAATATTCAAGAAGTAGGTAGAAAGTGGTACTTAGAGAGGCTAGAAGATAAGGGCCATTATCAAATAAGGGGGGGGGGGGCGTGGTGGTGGAGCAACACAGCCCATAAAAGCAATAGAGAATAATAACGAATGGTATAAGAAACTATATAAATGTGAAAATGAAGATGCTTATACATAGTATAAAATAGCAAAAAAAAAAGGTAAGTAAATAAGGCATTAAATTAGGCTAGGCATAGTTTTATAAGAAGTTATATGAGAAATTAAGAACAAAATAAGGGAAAAAGGATATCTACAAGTTAGCTAAGAGAAGGAAAGGAGATCTAGAGACCTAAATCAAGTTAGGTGTATTAAGGATAAGGAGGATAGAATGTTGGTGAAGGAGCAGGATATCAAGGAAAGGTAGGGGAGTTATTTTAAGGGTCTTTTTAATGAAAACTATAATAGAAACCTAGTAGGTAAGGATCATATAGCAATAGAGAATATTGTGAACTATACTAGGAGAATTAGGTTCTCAAAAATTTAAAAAATTTTGAGAAGAATGAAAATAGGTAAAGCCTGTGTTTCCAATGGGATCCACATTAAGGTGTGAAAATGCCTAAAAGATGTAGGGATAGCTTGATTGACTCATTTATTCAATAAAATTTTGGTCTCAAAAAAATATTGAATGAATGGAAAAAGAGCATCTTAATCCCAAATCTTTAAAGACAAATAAGATATCAAAGCTGCTCTAACTATAAAGAGATAAGATTATGAGCCATGACATAAAGCTGTGAGAGAGAGTTGTGGAATAATACATTCCATGTCATGCATCTGTCTCAATCAATCAATTTGGCTTTATGTTAAGTCAATCCACTATGAAAGTAATCTTTTTTTAGTAAAAGCTTAATGGAGAAGTATAAGAGATAAAGAAAAATTTACATATGATGTTCATCGGTTTTAAGAAAACCTATGGTAAAGTGCCAAAAGATGTGTTGTGGTAGGCTTTAAAGTTCAAGAATGTGTCAGTTAGGTACATTCAAGTGATAAAGGACATGCATAATAGGGCAATCATTAATGTACTATAGTGAGAGGAGATATGAGAGACTTTCTCATCATTGTCAGATTGCACCAAGGGTTGGCATTAAGTCCTCATCTTTTCACTTTAGTAATAGATGAATTAAGAAAGGATATACAAGAGGACATAATGTAGTATATGATGATTATATAGTGTTAATAAATAAGACTCATGCAGGAGTTAATAGGAAGTTAGATATTCAAGAAGTACATTAGATGCAAAGGATTTTAAAATAAGTAGGACTAAGACTGATCACATGCATTGTAGTAACAGAGAGAATACAGGAGTGTGATTAGAGGGAGTAGTTATATCTTAAAGCATATACTTTAAATACTTAGGCTCAATCTTATAAGAAGGCAAAGGTTGGAATGAGGATATTGTCCATCAAATTAAAGTAGGATGGATAAAATGAAGAAATGCATCAAGTGTGTTCAGTGATCGCAAGATCTCATATAAGGTAAAATAAAATTTTTTATTACATTATGATAAGGCTTGTTATATTGTATAAAAGTGCATGTTAGGCAACAAAGTTACAAGTCTCCAAGATTAGTGACGTGCAGATGAGAATGCTAAGATGAATGTGTAGTCATACTAAAATGAATAGAGTCTATAATGAGTATATTAAGGATAAAGTTAGAGTTGCCCCAATTACAAACAAGTTGATAAAAAGAGATTGAAATGGTTTGAGCTCATGAGTCATAGGCCTTTAGGCCCACTAGTTACAAAAATATAGCATATTAGAATAGACGTTGTTAAGAAAGGGAAGGGTAGACCTAAAATCATATAGAGGAAAGCAATTCAAAATGACTTAGAGGCCTTACATCTTTTTTAAGATATGGCTTAAGATCACTATATCTCTTTTCTCATATGTTTATTTTTCATTATTTATTACTTCTAGGGTGAAGAGCCTTTATGAATGTTGATGGGTCCATCACTCCTATCATTTCTGGGTTTTAGAGGTTCTATAATGGGTATGTGATCATATTGTACTGACAGGGCTACTCGCTTTTTTTGCTCTTCAATTGCTCCATAAATGAAAGAGTAAAGTATGAAACTATACTGCTTGATGGAGCATTGGATGGATACCACCCACTTTGTCCCTCTTTCCCTAATCGATAAGGTTTTGTTTATGCTGGTGGACTTCACTTATATGACATGCATCCATTTCTCGTGGCTCTTCCAATGTTGGTGTTTACATTGACACCTTAAAATAGGACTATATTCAGAGTCTCCTAGAGTTTCCTCTTGCTCTAAAAGGGAAGAATGTCATTGTCAAATCCAGTATCATCACTAGGCTCTCAAGGCGACCTCAATAAGGTGATTGACTAGGTCATGTGGTGTTTCCTTTTGTATGGCCTCTTTGGCACTCTATTCTCAACTCCTAAATATACAACAAAGATACGTCTACTACCGGTGTTAGAGGACTTGTGATTGGCAAGGCATTTTGATTAGGGATCTGCCTTAGTAACACACCTCTATCACTTTCTTGATTGATGTTATTATAGGTTATCATATAGAAATGGCGCATGATGGGTACTTGAGGTATGTGTCACTTGTCCTTAATGTTTTTCTTATTATTATCTATCCTATGCTCCTATGCTTGATTAAGTATTTTCTTTTGATAGGTTTAGGTTATTGAGCTAGGTTTGATAGAGGGTGGCAATCCTCTTCCATATATGGACCTATACTACCTATAGTTCTAGTGGTGGAGCAAAGTTCGACACTCAAACGAACTATGATGATTCATCGAGCTTATCTAAACAAACTCTAATGGCACAACTGATATTTAGCATATAGTACTAAGTGTGTCACATGTGTATTATAAGTAAGTGTCTATAAAGCCATTGTGTAATATGTGTATTATAAGTGAGTGTCTATAAAGCTACTATAAAAGTATAAATAATGACTTTTGCTTTTTACTATTTGCTTTAATATGTAGTAATATATTTTGGCTCTTTTTCTCTAGTTACCTCTATATAATGAACTCTTATATCCAGTTTAAGTTAAGAACCTCAAACAGACAATACTTCTTGTTTAATAAACTATTAGTTTCTAAATATTCTCTTGCTTGATGCTTCTCCTTTTATCCATATAAATTATCTCAAAGGAGTTAACTAATGTATGTTATGTACTTATCTTGTAAAAATGAACTTGTTCATCAAAATCAATTACCTGTAAACTAATGATTCTTGACTTTAACAAACATATATCTAAAATAATAGGTGTATAGTTGTGACTTTAAGATCAAGGAATCTACTATAGTGCTAATCATAATTAAATGCATCTATGTTAGTTCAATTGGTATAATATAATTTTTATTGAATAAGTTTTTGTTAATTTTTATTTAATTGATATAGACAATTGTTATAAATTTTTTATGTTCTAAAAGAAATAAACTTGAGGAAATTTTAAGAGATAATATCATGAAACAACTTTTTTAACTTCCTAAAGACATTTATGTCCCACGTTTATTAAAAGGACAATTCAGTATATGCAGATTTACTTTTTTACGCTATCTTTGTTTTTTCTTTACATTTTTATGGTTATTGAACTGATCTATTGCATCGTTCTTCTTTACACCATTATCATGATAACCTATATTTTCGATACCACTCCTGTTTCGATTTACGCACATTATCACAATTAGCTATTTTTGTAACAACCATTTTCATTACAAAACTCATAGCATTCATGTCCAAAATACATATGCATAAAGGTTTTATTCATCATACATACACAATCAAACATGTATTTAATGTACATATATGTTAACTAATGTCAAGACTAATGACCATAACTAGTTCCTATCTAAATGTATGTACATGACACAAGGAGAGAGAGAGTTGGAATTCAGCCGACGACCTGTGGTCCATGTGTCTCAATGTAAAACTCCAAGCACCAAAGTGTCCAATCCCTATTCTTCGGTATCTGAAAAATATAATTGTGATTTGGTGAGTCGCGACTCAATGAATAAAAAAATAATCATAATCTTATATCACAGTCAATAATCAAATATCATCAGGATACATTACAAGAATAACATTTGACTATGCAAGTGCAAATGCAATAGATTAATTTTTGTCGTGACCATGCAATGCAAACACTGCTCTCGGGAATTCATGTGATTCAAGTGATATTTGATTTTGTTGGCCTGCATATAACAAGTGATTCATTTGATCAATAACATGTGCCAATGGGACTTGGTCCATCTTCCACATGATTTACAAGTGTTTGACAAGTCGGTCACAATACCCTTTTAGTTCCATATGCAAGTGCTCATTCACAAATGGTATACCAAGTAATCATTAAGAGCATATGATTCTCACTTGACTTGTATTCACATGTAAAATTAACAATTCAATCATATAGACAAGTAATAGACATAATCATATCATAAAATTATCACACACACACACATTGAATCTAATTATGGTTTTTACTCACCTTTTGATGTGACCAACCTTTATGGTAGGTTTGGCTCTTTCTCTAGGGCTTTCTTAAAGTTTTGAGATCCTAACATTTGATACATTATGGTTATAAGTATGTCAAAATGATTATGAATGCTTGGTATGCAA
>CATIWR010053740.1:0-33875 GCA_949677035.1 Omphalea diandra | reverse complement strand
TGTTTTTTTTTTTTTTTTTATTATATTTTTTACTGCTTGTGTTATCTTTGTCGCCCCACTCTTTTTCTTATATATATATATATATATATATATATATATATATATATATATATATATATATATATATATATATAATTTCAGAATTAGTCTATCCAAAAATTATGAGTAGAGATAAGAAGTCTATCGCCTAAATTTCTAAAGTAGAGTAGAATATAAAAAGGTTATAGAAGCACTTTTTTTATTAATAAATTTTTTTCATTTTATAATACAATAAGATTATTTTTTCATTTCTCAAAAAAAAATGTCTTTTAGTAATTGTAGTTATTTGGTAATAAAATAAATATTTTTATTTTTTCCTAAAAAATAAATTTAATTGCAGCTCGATTAAAATAAATATTTAAGTTCAATTATAAATATTAAATAGATAATAAATGAATAAAAAGATTATTTATCACATTCTACCTACTCTAACTTTATCTATATCCACCTTATCTCACTCGTTTATATTCTACCTATTCTAACTTCATCCATACCCGTCTTAACCCACTCATTTATGTCCTCTATTAGACCCCTAGTTGTGGAAATGGGAGCAGTGCATACACATTGCACAATTGTGGATTGCGTGTCCAAATGGGTCCCCTTTGAGTCCCTTATCATAATTCCACAATTCGTAGCGTCCAAGTCATTGGAAATATGTGGACATCAACCGAAATTTGTTGAGATTACTGTATGATGAAATTTGTGGACATCAGCATACCTCTCCCAAAATTGACACATTGGCTTTCCAATTAGGCATGCTTCATGCTTGTAATATCCCTCATTTTTTTTTGTCGGTTGTAGTAGTGATAGATGCACCAATGTCTTGTTTTCTCTCTTATTTCCCACTTTATCACCCAAAAAAAAAAAAAGAGGACCTTCACAAGTTCAGATAGCAAATAAGACAGCAAAGTCCATTAAACATAATTGATATACATACATGAATAGAAGATCCTTCAAAACATGAAGTGCTCCTGAATCTTGCATTTGGGTTTAAGAAATTTTAGTTGAAGGATATAAAATTAACCCCCCAAAAAAATACCATTGGCTTTTCCTTATATCCATCCATTATAAACCAAATAAAGAATTATTGTAACGAAAACAACACAATAAAACCAATGTTTTCCCTTCCCTATTTCACTGCGTTTGGTTAGGCCTAGAATATTGGGCTTTTCCCCTTCACCAAACTGGAGGGCCTAATTAGGCTTGGGCTACCAAAATCTAAGTTTATGGATCTTTGCCAGTCCATATTGTTTTCCGCACAGATCCAATCTGTATAGCTGGCCCTAAAAGTTCATGAACTCAGAACTTGTGAGTTGGAGCGTGAGGTTATTTCACTAAATTGTAAGTATTTTGATAAATAGGTAAAATACAGATCAATTTCGAAAAAGCTAATTTAATATGACAACATTTTTTTCTCCAAAAAAGGGAGCGAACAGTAGCAATTTTGAATATTTGTCAGTTAATTTCTAAAAATACGAAAAATAATTTGAATTTTTTGAAAGCTATGAAAACTATTATAATATGGATTTTTTTTAGAACAAGAGAAACATATAAATCCTGATATTGATGAAAGTAATTTTTCCGGGGTCTTTCGCTATGCCCATGCATAACATAAAGTTGGTAAAATGAAATAAATTAGTGGATAACCCACTTGATACACGGTATATAATTTAATATTTTTTTAAATATATTTGTAAGTATTAATAAATTTAAATATTCATTATATAATATATGAATAAGTAAAAATTATTGCCTTACTAAATATATAATAATACATATTACTTTTTAAGTTATTTTTTAATAATTGTTGGAGTTTGGCGATGATAGTAATTTAAGAGAGAGATAAATTAGTTGCTTCAAAAAATTAGAAGTGAAAGGAAGAGAATAAATCAATATAATAAATTTCATAGTGGCTTGATCAATAATATTTAAATTCACTCTCTAAGTCACATTTAGGTCTTTTACTATATTTTCAATGATCAAATACAACATTCCTATTTATCAGACTTAAGAAAGCATTTTACACTTTCTTTTCACATTTAAAGAAAGCAAAATTTATCCCTTATTATTTTTGAAAGTATAATATCAATCTATATCATTTTATAAAAGAAATATTCTTAAGTAAACGTTTAAAGCTCGAAGAAGACAACAATATTACACTTAAATAAGTCTCATTCGCTAACTGAAAATGTTAGTTACAATTTCTCAAAAAACTCACTCTGCCTAAACATATAAAAATCAAAACTCAAATAAATGCAATAGCTCTCACAAAATCTCCAATCTAATTAGAGGTCCATATGATAATTTTATACAAGAGAAGTCTTAAGAACTACTCAATAAACACAAAGGAAAAATTTGATAATTTTTAGAAAAATTAGTTATTACACAATGAACGGATTATTCGTCATGATACACATGCCATTCACTTGATCATTTATAGGCTTGTTTTCCTACCTTGACTGTTTCTTTAGAACATTCTATAATTATTAGGTCATTCAATTTTTATTTTTTTTATGGATTTCTTTATTTTTCTTTCATATTGTATAATGTCATTCATTTAAGTTGTTCCAAGCTAGTTAAGTCATTCAAGTCTTTTATTTGAATTTTTTCATTTTTGTTCATGTTGAAAAAAGTCATTAATTTAAGTTGTTCTAGACTAGTTAAACCATTCACTTTGGCTTTGTTTTTCTTAATTGATTTTTTTGCTTCTTAGTATAATTGTTTTCAATATTGCATGAAAACTTCAATTGGATTACGTTTTTGCATTTAAGCACATTTGTGAATTTTAAAAAACTTTGTTTTTCTTACCTACATTTTATTTTACATATATATAAATATATATAATCTAAATGTTTTCTTAAAAATGAAAATAAAAATAAAATAGAAAATAAATAGGACATAATAAGTGTCTCCTGCAACACAAGAGTTAGGATTTAGATTCTATAATTACATAAAAGAGTAAAAAATAACTATAAATATGCTACAATGATAAATTATAATGACATGGGATGAAATAAAATAAAGAAATAGGCGAAGGTAAAATAAATTAACAATAAAAGTAAAAATAAAAGGCAATATACCTAACGATAATTAATTAGGCAGCAGAGCCAACCATAAAACAATAAAATAATAGTGTCAGTAATAATAATATTTAAAATAAAAAGACCAATTAACTGGATAAAGATAAATAGATAAAAATAAAATAAAATGATAATTATATTTAAAACAAAAGGACCAACTAACTAGATAAACATAAATTAAATAAAGATAAAATAAAAATAATATTTAAAATTAAGGACCAATTAACTAGATAAAAATAAATTAGGAGGCATAGCCAACGATAAATTGGATAAAGACAAAAATGATATAAAATGATCAAATTACTAGATAAAAATAACTTAAATAAAACTAAAATAAAAAATGGAAATAATATTTGAAATTAATGACCAATTAAGTGGATAAAAATAAATTAAGAGGCAAAGCCTACCATGAATTAAATAAATACAAAAATAATATAAAATGATCATATTACTAAATGAAAATAATGATAATATTTGAGGAACTCTCAGATACGTACATTTTGATATTATTTAAAAAATTGAAAGAAATAAAATATTTTAATCCAAAATTAAGAAAATAGATAAAATTCATTCACAAATATTTGATTGGGTCTTGGTGTTGATTTGGATTTGAAGTGAGGAACAAGATGTTCCCAGCTAAAATTTGTTGTTAATAGTAGAAATCTTGAAAATTTGCTATAAAAAGTATTATTAAAAATCAAGAAAAGAATGTGTGTTTTGGCGGCGGCGGCATAGGAGACGAGAAAATGAGGAAATGAGGAAGAAAGTGGTTCTTTTTATTTTTTTTTTTCTCTTTCTCTTTTCTTTTGTAAGGACTTAAATATAAACTTAGGTCTTCATAAATTTTGGATTTTAAGTTAAAAAAAATTTAAAAAATAAAAATAAAAATTCTACCTACTCGCTATACTTGAGTTATTACACTCATTTTCTTCATTTTAATTTTTTTTGTTAGCTATTATCATCAAGTCGAGATTTTCTAGAGTCCAAAATCTAATGTCTACAGTATATCTAATTCAACTCAAATTTCATTTGTATAGTACTAATGATATTGAAATTTTCATCTTATAATTTCAATTTTGCATAATTTTTAATGAATTCAATAGAATACCTATATTGATCTTGCACCTAGAACCTTCATATCTTGTAAAATATTTTTTTATTAAATTGATTAAACTAATTTTACCTAGATTATGAAGGATTTTCTCTTAAATGAAACCACGTGCTTGAAATTGAATTGGTTAACAGCTTAATCAAAAGTGAAAGCAGTAATTTCATATAGTTGGTAGCAGAGAGTATGAAAGAGTTAAATTGGAATAAAAGTAAGAGATAGAACAATGAGTAGGAGAAAACGAGTAAGGATTAATTTACAAGCAAAAAAACTAGTGTGATAATGGTGATGTGGGTGAGAGTGAAAACAAAGAGAATAACATTTGAGACACGAAGGGAAATCTATTGAGACCATTTAATAAACATAAACATAACAAATATAATTAATGATAATTTCTAGCGATTTTGATTTGAATATGTTTTATGGATTTTATATTTTTATCATTTTTTTTGCACATATAATAGGTTGGCAGAAATTTTTTTTTTATATAAAAGTAAAGGGCATTATAGTTATTTAGTAAAATAAGAGATGTCTTCTATTTATTTATAAACGCAACTAGTTGAGGGGTTTAAAAGTTACATTTTCAAGAGTTGAATGCAAAAAAATATGAAAAAGTTCAGGATTCATATATATATTGACATCTGGCAACTAGCGTTACGAAAAGTTTGAAAAGTATCGTTTGTCTAGTTATTTTGCAGTAGGGTTGGAAGATCATTGGATCGTAAGCAGAAAATATATTTTTGTTTGTGTGATGAACTACTACTGTTTGGTATCCAGTCCCGAGAAATACTCATCAAACATGTCTTCAAGTTCGCAATAGAAGAATAGTATTTAGCATTTCGTTTCCATAATACTTTAAAAAAATACGTTTTTTCTAGTGTTTGTTTATGCAAAATTTTTCTAAATTAATGAAAAATAAATTGCTTAAACATTAGTCAAAGCTTCCACAAAAAAAAAAAAATGATTTTTTTTTCGTGGGTGAAATTTTCTTGAATATTTTAGCCCTTAAAAAATATATATAAAAAAAAAAAACAGGAATGCAGTTTCTGGTGACACGTGATAACTGCCATATGCACCCCCATTAGCCATGGGACATTTTCTCTTTATATTTTAGTTACCTACGTCTGCCATTAGACCTTCAATTTATTTGATATAATGACGCTCCATTATAAATAATAATTTTATTTGAGGGGCAAATGATATTTTATTTGATTGGGCAAGAAAAGACAACCGTTTGCATGTGCTGTGCACATGACCTTTCCCAAAAATCACTACTTTTATGTCAGAAGATCATACAATTTAAAGACATAATTATAGTTGTAGACAGTTACTGCAGAATTATATAAATAAATTCATCAAAATTAATTAAGTAATGATTATATTGATTAGCATAACAAAATGAAATAATTGGGAAGAGACATAAAATAGTTTTTGAACAGAATAGCTTAAATTACAAGTTATGAAAATTGATTTATGATGGATGATCCTGATTTGAGTGAAGGGGGGTATCCTTTGTCTTTATCGGTGAATGTTGACCAGTAATCGGATAATGAGGGCGTTCCTTCTACGAATTGACATTGCGTGCTGGTTGAATGATGACCCGTAATTAGGGCATGTGTTTTGCCAATAATTTGGAGGGGCTTTTCAACTTATAACTATTTATTTACGTCAAATTTACCAAATGGGTATCAGTGATTGGCTCAAAGATTGAAATGATATTAAGATCTGTTTGATTTAGTGAAGTAGAGTGCGACCTACCAACAACAATGAATTTCAATATTAATATTAAAATTTTATATTATTTATACATTTTTATGTAAATATATTATAATAATATATTGTTTATATAATTTTATGTTTTAAATTAAATATAGAATGCATAATATTTAACATGATATAAAATATATTAAGATTGTAGTTATAAGATTTATAAAAGTATGTTAATGTAAAAATAATATTTTAAGATATATTATGAATGCCATGGTACCTTATATATATATATATATATTAAGTTATATTAATTGATATTAAAATTGATCAAATATTACTTACTGCAAAAATTTAAGTTTAAATTAAATTTTATTGACCTCAAATTTATATGATTAATGTTAATTACTATTTGATATAAATATCAAATGAATAGTATTTGGAATTATATTTTCACCTAAAAGAATAAGTGAGTTCGAGATTCATGAGATATTAGAGAAAAAAAATAAAATCATCAATTAATCAATCTGTATATATAATTAATTTTAGTTTCATATTCAGTTTTAAACAATTAATTATTATTTATCAGCTAACTATTTATTTGAAATTTATTTGTTTTGCAATATTTTTTGGTTTATCCAGTAAAATTGATCAATAAAAAATATTTTTTAATCAAATAAAAAACTATGTTATTTTTCAAATTTTAATAAATTTATTTAAATAAAAATAAATCATATAAATACATATATTTATTATCATTGGTTATCTTTTATTACCAATAACCATTATTAGTCATTGACGACTAGTGGTGATCATTGAGGATGAGCGAAATCCATAAAAAAATTTTATTTTTCATATATTTTTTATATTAAGTAACAAATAGTATAAATATAAAATATTTATGGTTAAATTTTATTACAATCTTATAAATTTTAAAAAAATAATATTTTTTATAGTGCATTTTAAATACCAGAAAATATATTATTTAAAAAGTATCTTTTCCAAAAAAAATTCTCTTTACATGAGGTGTTTTCCGTAAAATAAATGGAGTTTTGAGATAAAAATTTAACATTTATTGAATTGAATATTTGGCACATAAATAATTAAATTTTTTTAAAAATTACCTAACTAAAGATAATTATAAACGAAATATAAATCATTAAAAAACTATAAAATAAATAATTAAAAAATAATTTCTATATAATATATATTATAAAAATAAATATTATTTAATTAATCACACATTTTATATAAATATTTTATTTTATCAATATTTTTAATAATATTCAGATCATTAGTTAATACTAATCAAAGACATGGAAACTTGAGATGCCCATGTCTGCGTTGCTTTTTTTTTTTTTTAAATTAAAGGATGATGTCTATTGCATTTTAGAAAACGCAAGTGAGATTGAGATTCATGAGGCATTGGAAAATTAGCAACACAGCAAATACTAACCAAAGACATGGAAACTTCAGGTCTGTATCTATTTAAATGTCTATTGCATTCTAAAGAGCCAAATACATATTTATTTATTTATGGCAAATAGCATTATGGATCATTGATGATGAAGAATAAATAGCTTAGGATATTCCTATGACATCATATGGATTATTATTGGTACCACATATTTCATATCTTCCAATTCATCAAACCTAACTTTGGTTTGCTTTGGATTCAAGGAACAATTTCCACAATTTTATTTTTTATGTCAACCAATTTCCTATAATTAATATCAAATTTTTATCTCAAATTAAAAAGTTAGTCGATAAATAATAATCTGAAATTAAAATTAATTTTATATATTGATATTAAAAATCTAAAATAAAAATGCCATGAGAACATATATGTTTTTATTTTGCAATTTGATTCAATAGATTGTTTGAAAAAAATGTAAATCCATCTAAGTTTATACCCTACACATTGAATGATTTTTTTTATATTGATAGATTTCATGAAAAATTCAACTTCCAAAAATTTATATTAAAAATAACTGCGCTACATACTCTAACATTAAAGGAAGCCATACCCATTCCCATATCATTATACAATTGAAAAAGAAAAAGAAAAAAAATTATTATTATTTTTAGAAATAAAATGATTTTATTAAAAAAAAACATTTTAATTAAATTTTATATTAAAATAAATTTAAAATATATAAAATTATTTTATTCCCTTAATTACTCAACATCTAATATTATAGAATAATTTATTTTTAACTATATTTTAATTTAAATAAATTTTCTCAAAATCATAAGGTTTTTAAATTAATGTAAACTTTTATCAAATTTTTGTTTTTTTAAAAAAATTTTATGAATATATTTTAAGAAAAAAATATTAAAATTAACTTTATTTTTTAAAATTTCTTAAAATCTTGGTTATGACGCTTAATTAGTATACCATATGCAACAAAAATTGGAGTATTTTGTTCAGACTAGAGAAGGAAAAGAATGGCCAAATTCGGAGAATTTTCTTTTGTTTTTTAACAAAAACAATTTTATATTGTTATCCTCCTTTGCATTATTTTCAAAAATAAAAAAATTGTAAACGGAAAGTGGAAATATATGCACGCTGCGATGCAGGACATGCGTCTGGGCTCTCTTTTATCCCACATATAGAGATCGGGGGAGAGAGAACAGCGATAAAAGCTCCTCTGCGAGATCTCTACGCAAACCCACTCTTCCGTTTGTTAATTTCAATCCCCAATTTCTTTCGAAACCATCATACTGCGTACAGAAATTCTTGCTGCAATTTCTTTCAAAACCAATTAATTAATTCATACCCATCTGCTGTTCTTTTTTTTTTGCCAGATCGAAACCTATCCCCCAAACCTTACTTTTTGTATTTCTAGATTATAGATAAAGCAGAAGGTTTTTTTTTTTTTTTTTTAGTATTATGTGATATGATAATGGGGTCTGGCAAAGGAGCAACCTCTTCTTCGCAAAATATGGACTTCTCAATCGCAGGCAAGTCCTTGGTTTTTTTTTACTTCTCCTTTTTTTGTTATGCATATATCCTTTTATCTATTGCTATATTTCTTCAATTTTGCGCTTTGGTTATCATTTTTTTTCATGAAAGGATGAGTCTTTTTTTCAAATTTGAATTTGGGCTCATTTATGCAATCTTATACGTGAAAACTCAAATCCAGGTGTTTTTATAACTCGCTTAATTAGATCTACGGTTTAATTTATGAAATAAACATCTTAACTTTTTTAGCAGTTTGCGTTTTTATCTTAGAGATTTTTGTGACATGGGTTCGTCTAAACTGAAGGCCTTTGTTAGTTTTTAGTTGGATTCTGCTGTGAATTTTTACTGTTAAGCCTGTTTTAGCGTCTTTGAAATAATGCTTTTGGGTTATTATTAGTTGCTCTGCAAAGGCTAACGTGTTAGCAATCTAAAAAATTAGAACAAAAGGGAAAATTACAATGCAAGGAGTTATGCTTCATTAAGGGGATATGTCAAATGTACCTACCACCAAAATATTCAATGGCGGTGTTGCTGTAATTGTGATACAAATTGATTTTTTGGTCAAAGGAGGTTGTTTCCCGGTGAAAGTTAATAATTTTCTTTGACATCAAGTAGTTTAGTCATTGATGGACTGACTTATGTCAGGTACTTTAGAAAGTAAGGGAATTTGGTGGATGGTATTATTTGATTTATTGAACGTTATAAGATTAGATGTTATTGTTTATATCAATATTTGGCTTGGTTGCTGAAAGGAATAGAAAACTTGTAGCTCTAGAGAAGATATTCATGGCCATTTAGACACTATCGCAGAAATCCGGATTAGACATGTAGGAGCATGTAGGCAACAAAATGTAGAAAGTAAAATGTTCTGCGTTTTGTATACCCTTTTTTCTCCATGTCATTTAAGAAGATTTTTATATTTAAGTGGGTGATTTTTCCTCTCTTGATGAAGTTAATTTCCTAATACTATATATGCTTTATACTCCATACTTTCTAGACGAAATGTTGTTATCTATGGTTAATAGGCAAATTTTGTAAATTATTATTATTATTATGAATCAAGACCAAGATAAAGTAGGAGCACCATAGAGTGTCTGGATTTGAAGGATTGAGAATTTTAGTTGCTGTTAGGTTTTATTAGCTCAAATTATTTCATATTTTGCAGATCTTCATGAGAGGCATCACCAGGAACTAGAAAATCTTACGCTTACAGCACAGCCAATCAAAACAATGAAGTTTTTTACTCTGGCAATGATTCAGTATTTTGAGCGATCAGCATTATATCTTTTGGCAAAAGGCGGATGGTTAATGCTTTTAAGCACTGTGTTGGCAGCACTTGGAATTCTAGTTGTGACCATTGATGGCCCTCATGAAAAGGTATTGTGTTTTGAATATGTCTTAGGTTTTCATGTGTAAGAGAGCTTATGTTTTTTTTGTATTGCTATTGTCATTACGGGTACAAATACAAAAATATTTAAATCTTGTCACTGCATGCAAGATGGACGCTGTTTTTTGTATTCTTTGTTGGCAATAAGTCCTTTAACAAGATCTATCATTTATTTCTGACAAGACAGCTAGTGGTCACCTCTCGTGGCATGTTTTTGCAGCATATCGAGGAGCTTTCTCATTATTTGAGGTTTGGATTGTGGTGGATTGCACTCGGTGTTGCATCTTCCATTGGTCTTGGTAAGCAAAATTTATTGGAAGTAATATCAGATCTCTCTGTTGGGACTTATGAGAATCAGCCCTATGGATATGAAGTTGTGAACACTTAAATTTGGTGGTTTGAATGTGGTTTAATAGTTTTGGACTAGAAGTTCCTCTATGAAGCTCTAGTATACTCAATATCAAATAGGATTTATCAGCAGAATTAATTTATTATGGATTTTGTTAATTTTGCTATTGGTTTTGTTAAGAAAATCATGCTGACCCTGAAACCATGTCTCTGAAAATTCTTTTTAAGGACTGTTGTATCATGTGAAAATGAGTTTTTAGTTTCTTCCCAATATGAGTTATCAGAATGAGCAACTGACGATGCAGTTAATATTGTATTATAAGCATATCTTCATCTGAAGTATGGTGGTTAATTTGTTGGTCATGTTTCTGAGTATCTCTGTTCATGATTCATTACTGTGTATGGACAACAAATTTTTTTCCAAGTCTCTTGAATGAGAAAACTCACCTTTGTAGTTAACTGTGGGCCTGGTTTTGTGATTCTGTTTTACTCCTGTCTGTGAAATTTAAGTTGCATGGTTTTTTTCTCTTTTATGTTCTCTCTTAATGTGCTTGCAAAGTTTAGTTTGGTTATGTATTTTCTAATATTTTGGAACCATTTTTGTAAAACAGTTCTCTGGAACATGGGATGAACAATTAGTTGAAATCATCATTGCATTTGCTGATGTATTATTTATG
Source organism: Omphalea diandra (assembly GCA_949677035.1). Taxonomy (NCBI): domain Eukaryota; kingdom Viridiplantae; phylum Streptophyta; class Magnoliopsida; order Malpighiales; family Euphorbiaceae; genus Omphalea; species Omphalea diandra. Next base: position 22,564 of record CATIWR010053740.1, on the reverse strand, counting down.
CTGCTTTTTCTGGTTCTCTATTTCTCAAGCTGACCTCTCTTGCTCTTTCATTGATTATTTCCAGGCTCTGGTTTGCACACGTTTGTCCTTTACCTGGGTCCTCATATTGCCTTGTTCACAATAAAAGCAATGCAGTGCGGCCGAGTTGATCTAAAAAATTCTGTATATGATACAATACAGCTGAAAAGAGGTCCTTCATGGCTTGACAAAGATTGCCATGAATTTGGGGACCCAGTTTTCCCATCATCACATGGGTTGCGGGTTCCACTTAGCAGTATATTACCACAAGTCCAAATAGAGGCAATCCTATGGGGTATTGGAACTGCACTTGGGGAGCTTCCTCCTTATTTTATATCAAGAGCAGGTATACTTAAAGTTTCAAGTTTGGAAATTTTCTTTTGTGACTGCCAAATTATGTAGAAATTGTTTGTTGGTTCAACATGAACTCCATAGTAATAAAAACACTTCACGTGTTTGTTTGGGTCAACTTGATTTTTGTTATAATTTGAAGAACTAAAATATCATAGGTTATTGTTCTGAAATCTGTTTTTAAGTTGGCAACTTCTGAAATCATCATTGAAACATTCATAGGAGACTTGTGGCTGAGATCAATTCTCTACTTGTGGTTTTTTTTTATCAAAATTCTAACTTCAATTTCCTTATTGCTAATGATCCAATCATGGATCATGCATTGCTGGGCTGCAGCAATTTATGGTAACCTGCTTCGTAATGAGTGTTGTATCTGAATTCTGAACATGTTACATAGGCATGGCAAAAGATCTTGCAACATGCCTGCGGTGACACTATCGGACATGTCAAATAGGCCTTGCCTACAAAAGGACGTTGAGAATGGATTACTATTCAAATGCTTCAGTTCTGCTTATGTCTCAACTCTAGGGGGTTATAAATTAAATGCTACATACACTCCATGTTCCATGTGTCCCTGAAGCAAATTTAAGATAGGATATGCTGATCTCATCTTATTGAACAAATTATAGTTTTAGAATACATTTTATTATATCATTATAATGGCACTATTCCTCTTCTGCTGCTATATTGTAAAAGTTGATGATAGAAATTGGCATAAAAGCAGCACAATATATTCATAGTTTTTCTTGTATGTTTGAATGTTAGTGAAAACCAATTATGGAACTTGTTTGTCTGATTGAGTCAATGAATGCATTTCTGCTTGTAATTTTGTCCTTTATACTTTTGACAGTAATAGTTTGGCAACACAATGCCAGAATCAGGTCTTGTTGTACATTAACTCTTCACATTATGCAGCACGCATATCAGGAAGCAAATTGGATGCCATGGAAGAATTGAATGCTTCTTCATCCGAAGATCATGGAATCATTGCTCCTCGCCTCAATGCAATCAAACGTTGGCTTCTGTCACATGCTCAACATCTGAACTTTTTCACAATCTTAATACTTGCTTCGGTTAGTTTGCTTTGCCACTTATTTTTCCAGTATAAGTTCCTCATGAAATTGATGTTATTAGATTGTTTGTAGATGAATTTCTTGTTATGACTTGCTCATGCCCATTGCAAAAGCATTATTAATCTTTGGTAAAAAGATTTCTTGCCATAATGGTTTTAAGAGCTTCAAAGCCTTGTACATAAGCAAATATCAGTAATAATGTTTTCAATGTTTCAGAACTCTATTCCGAAAATTGTACTAATGCTTTTTTTTTTCTTAGAAGAGGAGATTGTTTTAATGTTTATGTGTGCAAATACAATTCCTGGTGAAAATTTTGCATGGTTTCCTACATTCCTTTAAAATTTTGTTGACTAGAAAGTTTTCTTGGATAATTCTTCTGTTATCTATGTCATACTTGCAGTAACTGACTGCATTCTTTTTTGTGATCAATTTTTACTCTATATCGATCTTCAAAAAGGTTATGTTGCATATAACTTGACCTTGATATATGATCTTTTATTATTTGTTAATGTACAAATTGATGATAAACATTAATGCTTTTTAGGTGCCGAATCCCCTATTTGACCTTGCTGGTATCATGTGTGGACAATTTGGGATTTCATTTTGGAGGTTTTTTCTTGCAACACTGTTTGGAAAGGCAATCATCAAAACGCATATACAGGTTTGTGATATTTTCTAGAACTTGGATCTTGGAAAATTTAATAGTTTACTTTTCAGAAAAAGTTTTTGGTACTTATACATGGAAGCTGCAGTTCTTGTAGTCTGCTGCTTAGCATTCTCTATTGCTTTAAAATTTTTTTTGTTGTAGTCATAATCCTCCAAGTGACTGGGGTAGGAGGAAATAAAAAGAGATTTTTATGTTACCCTTACGGAACTTGTTGGAGGCCTGGTTCTTATTTTGGAAGTACTAATGCTTGTGCACATCTTAACTTCTTTGTTTGATTGCTTTCTGCAGACAGTATTCATTATTTCTGTCTGCAATAACCAACTTCTTAACTGGATAGAGAATGAATTGATCTGGGTACTCAGTTTTGTACCTGGTTTGGCTGCTATCCTGCCCAACCTTGTTGCCAAACTGCATGCAATTAAAGAAAAATATATGGCACCAGCACCACCTCTGCCCTCAAATAACAAGGTACTCAAGAAACATCATTCAACTATCTACTAAGTTATTGTTTTAATCAACCATATAATGCTGAATTTTCGTCACCATATCTGCAGATGTTATATTAGTTATATTTTTTTGAACTTTGATTTGACATCTTTCGATAATTTATCTGTATTTTTTTATTCTTTCCAGATGAAAAAATGGGATTTCTCATTTGCTGCATTGTGGAACACTATTGTATGGTTGATGCTCTTGAACTTCTTTTTCAAGATTGTGACTGCGACTGCTCAGAGGTATCTGAAAAAACAGCAGGAGAAGCAGTTGGCTGAATTGACAAATAATGTGTCACCTTCAGCACATTCAGATTAAGTAATTCTGACCAGATGCACCTTGTTAAACAAAGCAACAGTTATGTTGCTTTTGTTTATTTCTTCTCTTATTTTTCCTTTGCTATAGGTAGAGTAAGAAATTCAAGGTGATGACTCTGACCAAAGCCATCTATAAATCACCCCAAAAGATCTCTTTACATCAGGAAATCCTTGTTAGAAGCTTGTATAGAAATAGGGGGGTAAAAGCATTGTTTCGGGTTGTATTTTCACCCGCTGTCAAACTTCTGTTGAAATTGGGAAGGGAAGCTTACTAGAATTCCTTGGAAATGGAATCAATTATTCGCTCATTGATATTTGTTGATCGAATTCCTTTTAATGGATTTAAGTAGTTGACTTGTACATAAGAATTTGCAGAATTACCTTTTATGGATGTGTTGAGTGCATGCATTGATTCTTTGTAATTTTCTTATAATAGGCATAATTTTTACTACCCAGCAAGTGCAGAGGGAAAAAAAACAAGAGAAGTTCCTGAAATCAAAGCTGGTAGATTACAGCAGCATTAGACCAATGATCTGAAGAAATGTTGTCAGCAAATTTGATTGGAACTGTTTGTTCAAAAAGTACATAAATTTCTAGTAATAAAATATGAGAGACGGTGCAGTCATTATCTGTATGGAAATGTGTGTTCATGTGTCACATGATTTGGTTCTTCTGATAAGACTAAAATATTCCAAATTTCTATTTATGAACAAAAAATATATAATAATAAAGTGGAAATCCTATTTTCAACTAATTTAAGAATTTGATTCTGAAAATATGCAGTCTTCTCTAAAACTTAAATAAAATAAAAAGTTCCTAAGAGCCTCTTGCACTTGAGAATTATGGATAGCATATGGCAGTAACTTGGATAAATAAAATAATAAAATATTTCAAAATAATAAATGGTGGCAGATAAAATTCATAGTTGGTGACCCTAGCATTTAAATTTATTAAATATTTAAAAATGAAAAAAAAATTCATCCCATGACAATAGAAAGAAGTATAGAGAGATATATATCTGGTTTGCCAAGTGAATAATACAACTGCATCTTAGTTGCATAACCATGAACTAAATATGAATATTTTATCTAGGCAGGTTCAATTCCTCATCCCAAAACTAATCATTCATGCTTGAAATAACGACCAAATTTAATAATGAAAATTAATCCATCGCTGATTAGTGTTATAATGATTCTTTGGTACCATTTAGAAAGATATATTTGTCAGTTTTTCTACTTTATCAATTAAAATTATCATTCTTAATAAATTGCAATATTCTAAAATTCCCAAAAAATCATAAAATGTATTTTATCATTCTAATTAAAAATATTATAGATAAAATTTTCTATTTTAATGTTTTCGTACTTCTTAATTTATTGTTATTATCATTATATATAATTTATCAAATTAAAAAAATCAAATTTTCTTAAAAAATTTCTAAATTCACGAGATTTAGAAATTAAGAATAAGCCACATCGAAATTTCGACCAAAAAAAAAAAGCCACATCGGAATTAATGTTTTCTAATCAGCAGAAAAAAAATAATGTTATATTGAAAATGAAAACAAGAAGAAAATATATTTTGAACATAATAAATAATATGCCGTGCATGGAATTGACACATCATAAAATAATATAATAATATAGTAGAAGACAAAATAATAGTAGTAATCACATGTATAATCATTTGTTGCCTAACGTGATTAAATTAATAATAAAACTATCAAAAAGTTATTACAAGAATTCAAAAGCTTACAACGTTTTCAATTTCAAACTTTGACACAAAAGAAACCCATGAAATACAGATGATTCCGTCCACCTCACGTAGGCTAAGCTTAAGACCAAATAAAAAAAAATTAATTGATGAATGGACTGTCGCTTATAAATTTATTTCAAGCAATTAAAAGAGGCTAAGCTCAGACATTTATATGATGGGGTTGAAATTAATTTGCACCAATAATTTGAGACATTTATTTATATATAGAATACGTAGGGGGCAGAGCAGATGAGATGAGAATGAGATGGTGTTGCTTTGCTTGTATTTGTAGTTTAGTCATTTGGGTTTAAATTAAACTTGAAAATATTAAAAAAAGAGGTAAGGGGACCCACCAACCAAAAATCTCGTTGTCAGGCAGGGACCCACATATATTGCATGGTGGGTGGGACAGAGGGCGGCACCACATTGAACTCCCTTCCTAAATTGCGATAATTTAGAGGGGTTTGGTTAATTATGGTTAGTCCATGTTATGTTATGTTTATGTCCTTATATTATGGCCCGGGTTTTGTGGGATTCTGGACTACATCCCTCTCCCCACTGCGTCTGTCTCCATGCTAGGTTGTTGGTGGGCCATCTCATGGGTGCAATGTGGAGCCCCATTTTATCTTTCTTTTGTTTCCTCTTTTTTTTTTTTTTAAATAAAAACAATTTAAATAGAAAAAAAAAAATATTTCAAGTATCACCAACCTTCCTTTGTAATTCTAAACAAATGTTAGTTTATTTTTAATTAACATAGCTGTAATTGATGTTTATAATAATTAAAATAAAATAGAGTATTACTCTTCTTTTATTTTCTCCTCTTCTTTTTTTTTTTTTTTTGAGTCAACTACGACTCAAGATTTAATAGAGTTAGCGTACATGATCGCTATATTTATTACTGTTAATAATGTTGCAAGATATGGGTTTCAGTTAATTCATTTAATATATGGACCCAGCATGGACTTATAAAAGTTGAGAGATAATTACAATCCCATCAGTTTTTTTTTTTACCATACAAGTTGACATGTATACAAAAAAAATATATATATAGGCTTTGGCTTTCATTATCATAATATGTACAAAGGGACTTTTTACTCTTTTTGTTTGCTTATCCAATCCAAATGAATCATTGATGGATCTTGCACATTGTCCATTTGCATCTAATATGATGTGAAAAGGTGGGACTCTCACAAAAGTTTTCAATGGTAAATAAAGGGAACCCCATTTTATGTCAAAAACCTTTTATATATATATATATATATTTATATACATTCCTATCATATAGAATAATTTATTTATGGAAAAAAAATAAAGAATTTGCTATTTCTTCAATAGATGGTGTTGTATCAAAATATTATTGCTTGTTCCCCAATATTGCACAAAATTTATTTCTTGTTTTATGATATGATTGTTGATAGGTTCTTATGATGAATTCAGTATTAAGAAATTATTGTTCATAATGTCTTTAGTATAGAAATGTCCCATGCTGTTTTCTCATTCTTTCTCCCATTTCAAATTCAACACCAATATGATCATTGCTACATGTCCCAACCCATATTACTCCATTATTGTATATATGCATAAACAATTCTCTATTTCATTCTGCTTTGTGACATGATTTTTCATTCATATATATATTTTTTAAAGAATATGAGGACAGCAAGTGTGCTTCAAGAACTGCAAATAAACAACTTTTTCATGATGACTAAATTTTATAAAATTTTTAAGGCCATTGATTTGCCTGTATCCATCCATATCATATAGCAATTATTATCAATTGGATGGATAAGGAAAATTAAATTATATACATATTCAAAGCGGTAAATAAAATTGCTGGAAAATGTGATCAATGTATTTGGGCTATTTTTTGAAAGTAGACAACGTTAATTATATTCTATACGCCTGGGAGTTTAGTGGGGTCAACGCAAGAGGTGTTGTTGGGATAACCTAATCTTTGGGTGGGATAACGCAATCTTGCAACTCTCAACCCATTGGCACAAAAGAAAATTAGTAAATAAATAATAATAAGTGGCATGGGTTGTTCTTTCCATTAATTGATTCTCCTTTGTAGGGCCCGGGAAAGCAGAAGATAACTCTCGTTCTAAAATTATCAAAGGAGTGGGGTATCAACGCATTCGCTGTGTCACATACAATTTATTTTACATTTTTTGGGATTTTCAAGATCCGGTTATTGATTTTGAAAAAAAAAAAAGAAAATTTTTCTTTTTTTTTTTAAAAAAAATTAATCTAAACCCTTTACAAAAATTGTAAAGAATAAAAATAATGACAAATACATAAATGTGGCAGATCATTCAACTGTTGTTTACTGGGCCCGTCCAATTCTTCAAGAAAATGGAAAACCTTTATCTTTTTTCTACTTGCGTTTATAAAAATTAAAAAAAAGGCCAAAATAAAGAAAATAAAAGGAGGTGGCAACACGTGTGTAGATGAGAATAGCTTTGCAGAGCCATACCAATAAACAAGAAAGTCAGTACAAATGTCCCACTTTTAGAACGTGGGACCCATGAGTAAAAGATGAGGGGGTATCCACTCTATAAGAGACCCATTCGGTAAGGGCAAAATTGGCAAAGCAACCCACATGTGTTATGGAAGATCAAAGATAGTATTTGAGAATTATTTTGTAGCAAGAATAAAGTACTTATATATATATATATATATGTAAAAGACAGTCATCACATCCATCCAGAAAAATAGACATAGGCCACGTGTAAGATACTGACAATAAAGAGACGGGTCATTGTCAACAACTCTAACTTTTTTCAAAGGACAAGGCAAAAATAAAATCAAAATGCTAGCTAGTTGCTGACTCTTAAATAACAATAAATCGAATTTTCACATACCCCAGATGACACGATTAAGGGCACTACACCTACACCCATTGGGCAAAGTTCGAGTTAGCCCCACATGGCCCCACAATCCAATAATAAAACAACAAACAATCCCACTTTTGACACAACAGCAGCTGAGTTCGAACTCATATTCTGGTCCCTATGCCATCCACCTCAACCATCACGAAGCATCTGTTTCATAGTTTTTTGTTTTTTGGTTTTTTCAAACCTGGTCGCCCTTTTTATTTTATAAATTAACCCGCAAGAAATTAGATGTTTCAAACAGGCTCTCCAGAAAGGGACTGATTTTTAATTAAAAAAATTCTGAGGGTTACTCTTATATGTGCCAGACATATACATACACACCCCTCCATTCCATGCATATATATATATATATATATATTGTCTCCCGCTCTTTAACTGGAAAATAAAATTAGCCCCCCTCTCCCAACAAAAGAAGAATAAAAATTCTAATAAAAACTGAAAAGAACTATCCATTGCTACCCCGAGAGGGCAAACGGAGGAGAAGGTCCTTTCCATCTCCCCTCGATATTTTCCTTCACACCATCTTCCCATCCTCCAGCCCCTCTGCTACAAAAACCACTTTGAGTCAAGCTTTTCCCCTGTATCGTTGCTCCTTCAAACCATCAAACAAATCGAATTTAATTAGAAACTTGATCAACTTGTCACGTTTTGAACACAAATATTCAGATATTGCAAGCGAGCAAATTCCAAGTTACACGTACGATTCCCACTCGCTCAACTTTTTCAAAATTGTCCGTGGGTCCAAATCCAAATGACTTGCTTCCTTGAATACTCATCATTTCTCATTTCTTTTCAGATTGCCAAAATGCGCACATATCCTCATTCACCGAAAATCCCATTTGGCTTTGCTTGTTCACTTCATCAGTTCCTGTCCTGGGGTTGCAATGTCAAGTACTGGACACTCTTTCTATTCTGCAGCAGGTTGTTTCTGCTCTGCCGGCTTCATTTGAACAGCATTGGGAACAGCATGACCATAAGTGAAGCCAGCAGGTAGAAGATGCGGCTTCACAGCTGACTGTGCAGCAACAAACTGGGCATGCATGAAACTTTGTGAAGGTAAGCCACCAACTTTCATATTGCTTGCAGCTGCAGCCTTTGCTGGATCAGTTGTGGTGGTATTGGGGAGCGTGACAGGAGAACAAAACAACATCCCTGGCGAGGTTCCTGATGAACCTTGCGGTTGCTGCTGCTGTTCAGCACGGTGTCTTTGGAGATGAAACCCGCTTGGTGCAGACGCCGTATGTATTGAATTTGCAGTATGCTGAACTTGAGCTGGCATGTAACTGCTATTGTATAGCATCTGAGCTTGCTGCAATACATGCTTCGGTAGCTGCTGCTGCTGCGGCAATTGAGACTTGTTAGCAGAGCTAGTTGCAGAGGTTGAGTTATGGGGATGACCAAGGATTGAAGGGATATTTCTTCCACCAACTGGAGATGATTTTTGTGAAGGCACTGATGGGGAGTTCTTGGTCTGCTGAGATGAAAGTGTAGATGATTGTCCACCTTTGTTACTTGTGGAATTGGAAGTTGTCCTTGGGCTCCCACCAGCACTCTTAGAAATAGAAGTTGTTGGAGAACCAACTACCATTGGAGGAGATGGGGATTGGTTACTGCTAGGAGCTGGTTGCCCCTGAGGTGCAGCCGATGATTTTGGGTTAGCAGCGAAGGATATGTGTGTGGAGGCTGGTTGGATACGACCTTGCTGTTGGGGAAGAGTTTTGAGGGATGATGAAGTGGATGCAAGAGATGGAGAAGGAACTTGGGAAGTAGTGGCTCTAGTAGAGCTCTTCCACTGTGGAGACTGAACTGGACTATTGCTGCTTTGGACAAGGCTTGGAGAAAATACAGAGAGCTTGCCCATGGATGAAGATGAAGAAATGTGATCTGAGTACACATTTCCATTGCTGGTTGCCAGTGTCTTGGTTCGAGTTGAAGCAGATGCAAATTGCTGCTGCTTTTGAAGTTGAATTAATTGCTGATGATGTTGCTGCTGTTGCTGCTGTTGCTGATTCCGCTGCAGTTGCTGCTGCATGCTTGAAGCATTTACAGCGGTGCTTGTGGCTGACATGACAGAACCAGTGGCCCGAGCAGGAGTGGAACCAAGGCTCAGAGTTCGTGTTGAACTATCAATGCAACTGCTGCCAGGTAACGAAACAGATGCATCTGTTAAATCTGGCCGGGAAAAAGCAATCAACTGCCCAGCAGTTGCCTGAACCTTCCCACCTGACATGACCTTTCTCTCTTCTTCAACATTTGAACTATCATTTCCTCCAGTTTTCCCTTCTTCAGAAACCCGGTAATTCTTCTTCAGCTGTGCTGCTTGGGCAACTGCAGCAGCTGTCATGAAGTGATACCCATGCCTTGCAGCCTCTGGAAGACTCTGGAGCAGAGCATGATTTTGCGCAATAGAAGAGATATCCAGAGTGGGAGCAGCTGTGGCTCCATTAATGGAGGCAAAGGGCAAGGCAAAAGCTTGAGATGGTTCAACAACCTTGGAGCCCTGTGGTTGTGACTGTTGCTGTTTCTTTTCTCCTGGATTGCCGCTTGCAGTCGAGACACTACCTATTGCTGGAGTCATCAAGGCAAAGTTTGGTGGGGGCATAGCCATTGCAAAATTCTGACCATAAATACTCATGTTTGCACGAGAAACTCGACTATCAGCAGTAGAAGGGCCATCTTCAGTACCAAACTCACTCTCAAGTTGGCGAGCATGAGGTAGGACGTTCTGGTTTTGCATCTGCTGCCGCTGCTGAAGATGCAATGACTGTGATGGCTGACTTTTCGATGAAGGAAAGCCTTGCAAATTTCCACTACCACCGTTGATACCACTGCTGTGTGGCCTCTGCAAATGCTTCTGGGATGATGAAGAACCACTAGAAATGCTTGGATTCTGATGGCCCTGTTGGCCTTGTTGTGAGTGTGAGGTTGGTGGCTGCTGTTGCTGAAGCTGTGGAGGATGGATCATTTGAGATGGATAGAAAGAACCGTTGAAGAAAGGCATTGCCTGGGGAGGGGTTCCTCTATAAGTTGGAGTGGCTCCTACATGTGCAGGAATTGGAATCGGGTACGCACTGTTCTGCAAAATTGCCAAGTACTGGGGTTCATTTCCAGCCATATTTGGGTAATTGAAGCTCATTGCTGTTGCACCAGCTACCGCTGGAGCTGTGGCACTCATTGAGGCAGTACTCAAGGTGCTTGATGAAGCTGTGCTGCCTGCAACTGGAGGAGACTTTACAGACCCAGGTCGGACAGAAGCAGCTGCAGCAGCAGCTGCTGCCTGCGGTTGATTCAATGGAAAGATGAAAGCAGGACCAGGCTGAAATTCAACAAAAAGGAGAAGTAACAACTTTTAGAAACCCAACTCTTAAATAATGAGAAATACAGCAATTTGGGAAAAAAAAATGGTTTACCAAGATATTACTAGGTGCTCCTGGGGGTAAAGGTTGCTGAAGCAAAATCTGCTTTCTCTGTCCAGCGTCTATAATGTTGGCAGTTTGAGAGTTCTTCTCCTTCCCAGAGTGACCAGGAAAGATAGCAAGACCCTGACCCTTGTCTTGCACAGAGTTCACACCCCTACCAGCATGCAAATCTGATGAAGGCACCACATTCATATTGCAGGCTTTGGCTCCAAATTGTAAAGCAGAACTGGCTGCTGCTGCTGACCAGAAAGGATTCATCCTCGTAAATTGCTGGTGATAATGAATATTTCGCGCAATGTAGTAATGGGTTGCACACCTCTTTGGCCTTGGTTGGCCAAAAAGTAAATGAGGAGGCTACAAAAAAAGTTAGAAAAAAAATAAAATAAAATTGAGAAAAGACCATAATGTTAGAAAAAAAATAAAATAAAATTGAGAAAAGACCATAATGTTAGGAGAAGGCTCAAAACAGGAAATCCAGGACCTCAACTGAAGAAACAGAAGAGTAATGATGTACCTGTATAGCTGCGGAAGACACAGTGCTTCCATCCATGGATACAACTCCTTGAAGAGGTGCCATATATCTGCGGATAACAAGTGTGTCATTTCTCCGCGTAAAGAGAATGGCAAGAACTGGTGTACGAATAAAATAAAGGAGAGGATTTGAAGACCACAAACAACACAACCCGACCGTACCCCATGTGAGGAAGCCCACCAGGCCAGTTAGCCATAGACAAAGGAACAGGTACAGAACTCGATTGAGCTGATAGTGAGACAGAAGAAGAAAAAACATTGAATCAGCAATCCAATTGAAGAAAATGTCTCTCTCTACCACGGGGAAAAAAATTACCAGCTTTCTCAGTGTTGGGTTGCTGCTGCTGTTGCTTCTGAACGTGGTGATGCACCTTGTTACCACTTCCATTAACATTTCCACTATCTTTATCAGATTTCTCCAAATCTAGCTGCAGATCAATATTCCTCCCTTTACTAACAATTCCAACTGGCTTCTGGGATTCAACTTCTTCGGCTGGAACTTTTGACTTTTTCTCCTCTAATTCCACATTCACATCTTTTCCTATTTTCACCAACTTTTCATCTTCTTTGACCACCGGTTTTGAATCCTGCACCTGAAGCGGAGTTATCAACACCATTAATTTCACACTGCATCACACCAAACAGGAACTATTTAGTGATAAATTAGAGACAGGAGGTGGGCCCATTTACCATTTCCACATCTGTAACCATAGGTTTAGGATCCATAGCCACAAAACCAATCTCACTGTCCCTTTCTGGGGGTGATCTTACTGGAGGAGGAGCCTACAACCCAAAAGAAAAAAAAAAAACTAGGATCCCATATTGATTATTAGTTTTAAAAAAAGAACATTGACGCTGAAAATAGTAAAAGATCCACACCATCAGATCTATCTGGAACTTCTCTTCTCGCTGGGTTTCAATCTCAGGAACGGCAGAATTCCTGAATATCAAGAGAACATTAAAAAAAAAAAAAAATTAGAGCCTGTACTTGGAAATTAAATGATAAATTAAAATCAAAAGGAAAGGGGAATTCGTTTTCGTCGCTCACGTTTCGGCCGTTGTGACACTCTCGCGATCACCATCCAATCTAAGATCAGCAGGAGATTCCTTCTTCGGCGACTGGGGCTCCTCTTTGTTCGTAACCGAATCTCTACACTCTAATTCTTGCACGGGAGGATTTGAATCCAACAATGGATTACAGTCAGATTTCATTAGCTCTGACCGCGGCTGCGGTTGGACCTGTGGCTCTGTTGGAACTGTCGAAGCAGCTTGACTGGCAACCGCGTCATGTTGAAGGACGCCGTTTTCAGTGGCGGATCCTGAATTCTTATCCAAATTAGGAGAGCAAGTTTCAATTTTGGGAGGCTGATCGATATCAACCTTGATTGCCGATGAAACCGGACTATTTCGCACAGGACAAACTATTGATGGATTCTCGTCCTCGTATTTGACAGGCCGCGGTCTTTTTCTCTTTGGGGCTGCAGATTTGTGCAAAAAGGATAGCAAGCGAACCACCAATAATCAGTAATAAGAAGTCATAAAATAACACCATCCTTTTGGTCTGTTAAGCTGCTCTATGAAACACGAAAAGCAAAATGAAATAAGGAACCTTGCTTGGATCCCAAATTTTCCTTTTCCTTCAGTTCTAAAACAACTAAACAGAGCATTGGATGGAAGAACTGAAAGAAAATGAATCCGCTCAATCACACTCACCAATCGCGGACATGTGAGTGGCGGATGAGCTAGAATTAGGAGGTATTGAAGATAGCGGAGGCAAATCTGACGGCGAACTAGAGATCGGCGATGAAACTCTGGATTTCGCATCGCCTGTGGGTTTATTGTTGTTCACTTCCCTCGAATCGAACTTCATCGGATCATTCCCAATAACATCTTGCTTTGTAGGCCCCTGCGGCTGTCTCATCAAGCCGTACAACACCTCAGCGATCTCGAACTCAATCTCCTCCTGAGCTGAGGAGATGAACTTATTAGACGATTTCGGCGGCCTCTGCTTTGGCCCATTAGGCTTCTACAACAGAAAAAAACACTCGTTAGTCAATTAAACCCCAAAAAAAAAAAAAAAAACCCACACGAAAGATAGAAGCTGATGAATGAACTGACCATCTTCTTCTTAACTGAAGCATTGGAAGAAGACGGGGAGACCGAAGCAGGAGACGCTGCAGCTGGAGCAGAAGCTACCATTGCACCGACGCTAGGTCCGCTGGATCTCACCGGAGATGTTGAAGATTGGCGGATAATTTGCTCAGTTCCGACTCCACAACTCGAGGCCCATTCATGAGACCTCTTAGTAGAGGCTGCAACACATCAATAAACACACATCAATTATCCAAAATCGATACCAGATTAAAAACTAACAATTATCCAATAAATCTCTTCTTCCACCTCTCTACCTGACCGAGCTTTTCTAGGCACCGACACGCCAATCATCTCATCAGGAGCCTTCCACAGAGCCGTCGGAGGCGCCGCTCTAAAAACCTTGGCCGGAGGCGGGAAGCTTTTCCGATGGTGATGGTTCGACATAGAAGATGAAGAAAGGGATGAAGGATTCGGCGGGAGCATCCTCATGGAGCTACCAACACCACCACCACCTCCATCATCATCTTCATCGTCTTCGTCATCATTTATACTCTCCTCCGAGCTGTCATCGCCTCCGTCTTCTCTATTACTTCCGTGCATCAACCTGTCTCCTCTTCTCCTCTTCCCTCTACTGCTCATCCGATCTCTATCCCTCTCCCTCTCTCTTTCGCGGTCCCGGTCCCTGTCCCGTTCTCTTTCTCTCTCTCGGTCGCGATCTCGATCTTTCTTTCCCGCCCCTCGATCTCGTAGTCTCGCTGTTTCCTGCAACTCCACGGGTCCATCATCCTCTGCAATAATAACAAGAGAGGACAATTGATTAACCAAAAACGACAGCGTTTTGAAAAAGAAAATCGAAGGGGTTAGATCTGACGATGAACCTGGGGAGTCTCTTAGGCTGCCACTTCTGTGTCTTCTCCTGGACGGTAAACCATTTGCAGCGGCGGCCATACTCACTCTTCTACCTTCTCTATTTCTCTCCATCTGTTTCGGTTTTTAATTAACAAATCCGTTAGACGAACAAAGTTGTAATTTTCATCTCTCATCACCGGGAACCAAGCATTATTTACCGGAAATGAGATGTTGGTAACCGGAATTAGGAAGATTTGGAACTGTATTAAGGTTGATTATGTTCAATTAACGATCTTTGAACCAAGCAGTGTTGAAAGATCTTAGCTTTCTTTCACTTATCTTCTTCTTCTGCTTCTCTTTGTCGTCCTTCCTCTTGCCTTTCTTTTCTTTTCTCTTCTCTCTCTTCAACTCTTCCTCTCTTTGCTTTTTGTGCTCATAACTCCTCCTCATCATCTTTTTAGCTATTTCACTCACAGCCAAACCCACTCTGCACCCCCAATTAGACGGCCAAGATTGTTTGATGTCGTAATTGGATCCATCCGCAGCGTTGGATGAACTACAAATCCAACGGACATTATTAGGTGAGACCAACATGGCAAAATCTGGAGCGTTAAATATGAAGCCTAAGTTTTTCTGCATAATTCGTCCACGTGTCAACCTCTGTTTTCCTTTCCCCTCAAGTTTCCATGTATACTCCTCACTGACTGTTAGAGTATTATTTTGTTCCAAAAAATATAAAACTGATTAGTTGTTGAGTTATTTAATTATTAAAAACTGTACTATCATGGACAAAGAGTGAGAAATTATTATAAAAAAAGCACTGTTGCCCACGAAATTGAAAAAATAATAATGCCCTTGAAATTCCCAAAGAGATGTCGTGACCGGTTATAGCCGGTAACTACAGACCTTGGTACAGCATGACGATCACAAGGAATCTAGATGACCGCAGAAAATATCGTTCCAACCGGTCAAATCATTATTTCGGTTCCACGTTTCTTTACTTTATATTTATATATATATATATAATCCTCTCAATTTTTTAATATTAGGGATGAGAGAGTAACTCAATATATCTCCACAAAAAAGACAAGTGGACCCCACTTGAAAGCAACCAAATTTGGGGAGTTGGACGGATGCGATCTTCCATAATGAGTACTATCAAGCATTTTCTCCGTTGGATCCCCATCTGACGTGGCTACCGCATAATTTAAAACATACCCCAAATGGCAGATTCCAACCAGCAAACAAACCTGATCTGGCACCGAAGCAAGAGGCTCGGCTGCATGTTAATGAGTGGGTCGTCGATCCCGCTCTATCCAACGGCCGAGATCGTTGTAGAGGCTGGTTGGGAAACTACAGTCTCGGTCACGGAACTTCAGAGACGTGTGGGTCCCTTGCAAATTAGCTGCCCTCTCTCCCTCCCCATCGACAAATTATTTCCTCGCGTTGGCCTTGTTTTCACGTTCGCAAGATAGAGGCAGCTTATTGGTGACGTGTGCTGGGTCCCACTTGCATACTATAGGGTACCCCACCAAACCCAGCCAGAACCTACTTCCACCTTGGTCAAATTTCACGGTGCCGTGAAAATAACATAAAAAATGTTATTACTAATTTTTTAAAAAAATACAAAAAAAAGTGTGACCTGGACAAAAGTGACCAAATAAAAGAGGCGGAAAAAAATGCATCTTTTAACCCACGCGCTCATCTCACAGTTCACATCTAAGTGCGCCGAATTAAAAAAGTGGAATTCCAACGTGGCAACGTCTTTTCGCTACGTGTCACTGTTAATCTATCGACACGCATACAACCGCTCGTTACTTATTTTACGCCCGCCTTGGATCTCGTTATTCGCTCACGAGCCTGTAAAATAAAATATCTTTTTCTTGAGGAAAAAGGGGAAAAGATAGAGTCACGCAGCGGTCAGATACAAGTGATGATAGGACAGGAAATATCTGATTGCGGTAGTAGGAAGATTTTTGTATCCAAGTGCTGTAACTGTATCCATACCGTAAAAAAGCAAATAATTTTTTTGTGGCCACGTCAGACCGAGCGAACAGTGACATGGGTTGACCCACCCACGATTTATCCTTCCCGTTCCTTTTGTCGCTTTTAATCAAAATTGGGTTGAAGGGCTCTTTCATATTCCCTCGCTATCGTGAAATCCTGAGGGGATGCCACGTTTGCAATCACGTTGCTACGTCATCATAGTCCCGTGGCTGCTTTCGTGACCGTATGTGTAACCCTGGCCGTCAATGTAGGCTCCATCCCCATACGATACTATATAATGTTAGTATGGTCAAAAGACTTATTAGTCGATCTTATGGGGAAGTGTTAGTGTATCCATATTGTTTTATTGCAAGGCTTGCCAATTTTGCTAAGACTCTTGGCATATAAAATATTTTATTCCTTCTTGGTTCAATTTTCTTTGTTTTAATTAGATTAGAATGGAAACATTATTGGGTATAAGTCAAAATTTTCGAAGGTTCATAATGTATCTCCTAATATGTTAAGTATTTTTCTAATAAAAAAAATAAGTGGAATGTATATGTATATAATCAATCTAGTCTATAATAGCGATTTAGAAAACAATTCGTGGCAGTCAAATATTCTTATATTAAGCTTTTACGTCACATATTAGACTTTCATTTTTAAAATGTGAAAAATTAATATTTATGATGAAAATCCAATATGCGCATTATAATTGCTTATATTATGATTGGATTGATTGTACATTTTTAATATTAAGAATAAATATTTTTTTAACATTTATGATGTTGACATATTCCAGTCAATTTGATTAAGTTTAAAATTCTTATATTATTTTAAAAATATATTTTTTACATTAAGTTAATACATTCAAAAATATTATTATTTTAATTTAAAGTTAATGATTTTTTTGAGAATAATAAAAAATATTTTTATTCATAAAATAGTCATATGGTATTTAAAAAATTATATGATTTAGAGTAATAATATAATATTAATTTTAATCACTATTAATAATTGTACATTGATTCAACTTCAAAATCATAAATCTACAAAAAAAAAAAAATCATGTCATTTAGAGTAACAATATAAAATTGATTTTCATTACTATTAATAATTATACATTGATTCAACTTCAAAATCATAGTTTTATTTTCATAATAAATTTTTTTGATAACTTTACATTTTTATTAATTATTGAAATTTTCATCAATTATAATGTTATAGTGCGATGTGAACTAAAATTCATATGATATGTCAAAACATATTTGAGATATAATATTTAATAATACATCATTATATATTATTAAATAATCAATTTCAAACCATTAAGATGCTAAAAAAAATTAAAAACTCTTAACAAGATAGATAAAATAACAAATCTAAAATAAAACTCTTAAAAAAGATAAAATAAAATAAAAACTAATAAATAAGACAAAAACAATCATATTTTATTAAACAAAACAAAGGAAATGAAGAAATTTAAAGTGAAGAAAGTTAGTTAGTAGAAATATAATTACATTGACATATGGATATACAAAATGATGATTAACAAAGACAATGATGATGATGACTTTAATCTTGGTCATATGTTTCCAAAATCTTCACTTGAATACAAGAACCAGTTGTCTATTAATATTGGAAAACAACTAAGAAATATTATTTTATAGAATCTTGGTTAATGTTGTTTGTTTGTCAATATAAAAAGCCACGTCACTTATATAATATAATGCCAACTAAATTTAGGATGACATAAACAATTAACATAATTAAATCATAAATGGATACCATAAAAGATTAAAAAAAAAATAGGACTAATAATATTCTGGCATGCAAGTTTTGTGGGCTCCTTTTGTTAAGACATTTCCTTTGGAGGTATTTTTTATTTTTGTTCCTTTAAATTTCGTGTTATTCGCCACAAGCTGCATAGGGTCCAAGAACAGGCTGAGAATTTTCAATTTTTTGAAAGATAATTTAAAATTAGTAACGATAATGATACTCTATAAAAAAAAAATTAATATTATATAATTATATTTTACTTTATAAAAGTGAGCGTTAAGAAATCTTTTAAAGAGTATCAATATGTTATATAGTTTTATTTTAAAATTTTTGACGGTGTAATTTTTAAAAAGGGGGAGGAAAATTAAAAGAAAGTACTAATAGAAAAGTCCACAAAGTGGGACAAAGCGTGTGGTATGATACAGTGACTTTCGCTCCTATTTGATGGGTTCCTTCTGATAGTAATCAAAGTTCTCTATTTTATCTCCTTGTGATCTTATCTATGCTGCAAATGGGACCTAACCACATGAAACAAATATATTTAAAAAACAAATACCTAATGAATATTTTATAAAAACCCATTTGTTAGGTTAGGTTTTTATTTTATCTTACATTAGAATTAATTTGGATTTCTTTCACCTACCATACAAGACTATTGTTTTTTTTTTTTTGGAAATACTTATCTTATACATTTAAATAATATATTATATTATTAAATAGGTGTATAAATAATTATATATTATAAATATAAGTGGGTTATTTCTTATTTATTTATTTAGTTATTTTATTATATATGTATACCCAAAAGATGAGTGATGAAAGGACAGATTTATATCCTCATTTTTTAGATCACAAGATCTAACCATATGCAAAATTGATTATTTGATTAAAATGGATGTGCCACGTAGATACAAACTCACGTGCATAGCCGTAAGGAAATTGCAGGGATGTAATATTATTTGGACCGGAAATTATACTCTACAGCTAATTGTATGTTTTTTTTTTTGTATCATTGATTTGTCCAATTTGAAATTAAGAAACCAATCAAAGTGAGCTGAGATTGTTTCCAACTGAAGTAGAGAAAGAAAATTACATTTTTACTATAAGCAATAAGGCATTCTCACATCAATTGAATGTATAAAATTCCCTCTTTTTTCCTGATAGTTATTGGGTGATGTTCATCTTCATAATTTTTTTTTTTTTTGGTTACTAGTTTTATTTTGTCTCCTAATGAACAAATTGATAAATGATTAGGCATAAAGCGGAAAGGTGAGTATGGGATTTGATGATGTTCCGTTTTGGATTGAGCTTTCCGCACATTATTATTAATTTATAATTAACAATGGGCTTAAGGGTAATACGTTGCTATTACCATTCCATTTCACTCTTATTATTATATTATTATTATTATTATTAATCCACCAACTCATGTTGGAGGGTAGTAAAACGAAAATGTCTTGCAATTATGAGATCATTTGTTAAAGAGTTGGGCACGTTTGGATGGAGTTGATTTTGGGCTTGGTTAATATAAATTTCTTATCTCATATTTTTTGAAGATTTTTAAATGTAAGATTTTTTTTTTATTTTGATATTCTAAATCATATTATTTATATTTTCATTTGTTAAATATATAAAAATATTATTTTTATTTTTTAAAAAAAATTAATAATTATATTAAATCAAATGGATTAATTATTTTTAAGTCATATTAAAATTTGTTGAATTTGACTCACACATTTTTAGATCATTTTGCTTTCTTCATAATTAAATTATTTTTTTTATGAATTTGAAACAAGTCAAAATCACAGTTTATAATCTGATCACATCACCGTAAATTTTTGCATTTATTAATTTTTATTTCCAAACGATTTTCATATTTATCAATTTTTAATTACTTTTGTTTTAACTAAAATTGAAATTCACAATTTAATATTTCTGTAGTCAACTAGGTTTCAGCTTAATGATTATGTTTATTTGTTCATTATACTAGTACAAAACACGATTAAACCAATTTATTTAATATAAGCAATCCTAATTAGTTGAGTATATAATATATCACATGATGATGAAGGTTTTAAATTAAAATAAAATGTATAAAATATTAACATTTCAATTTTTGTCACATTGCAAAGCTGTATCATATTAAAAATTATTATAATTTGTTGAAATAAAATTAATATTTCTTATTATTTTATATTTATGTTGTATCTGTATTCGTCTTTATATAAAATAGGAAAAAAAAAACATCCCGAAATATGGAATAATACATGAGGGAAATCCCAGTGTTGTGCAAGTAAGATAAGGAAATAGGAGTAAGTGGTGAGGAGGATGAACAACAATTTTTTCTTCTCAAAAAAAAAAAAAAAAAAAAACAACAATTTTTTGATGGAGGAGTGTTTTTATCATGAAAAAAAATAATAATAATAAATTAGGTCCAGTCTCCAACTCTAAAGTGGGCTGGACAAAAGAAAGTTCGGCTGAGGCGGGTCATGGACCACAAAAAATTAAAAAAATGATAATAAAATGGAAAAATAATGCGTGATTATTTTAAAAAGGAAACTTGTGAGTCTTAAAAAAGTTATTGGACAATTGAAGCCCATCTTTTATTTAAAACAATAAAGGGCTGAAACAAACTTTCTCTTATTGTTACTTTCTCGTCTTTCTCACTTTCATTTATTTTTTATTTGTATTTTAAAGGATGAAGGAGCTAATAAATCCTTAATTAAATATCACATATCGGGTAGCTACATCTTCTCTTGAAATTATTGTTTACGCTTTATATTTATAAGTGAATTTCATATATGGGGGTGTGAACGTAACATTATTTTCAAGTGTTCTAATAACGATGAATAATTTCTCATTTATTACATATTAAATTAGAAACTTAATTATTAACTGAACTTTTGCATTTAAAAAAAGGGGGGTTTGATCAGCTACAAAATTTTGGTACAACTGATCCCAATTACGCAATGTATGTGGACAAACAACATCACTCTCTGTGCGGATAATATAAGGGAAAACAGTCGCCATCCACAAATAATTTAGAGCCAATGATAATGAGAGGTTAATGACATTATTATTAGTGTAAATTGGAATTGATAGTGACAAAGATGATGCCACCCCACCCCCACCAAGAATCTCAACTTTGCATCTATAGATGTTTGAGTCCATTTATATGAGTGTAAATTTATTTTTTTTTAATCAACCATTTCCTTCTATTCAATTCCCATTTTAGTTTAAGGTCAATTATTATACAAGACTTTGTTGATCCCTTCAACCACAGGGCAAGAAGAATACTTGAAATTGGATAGAGATAGAAACACAAAGGCCCTTCTAGTAAACATTTCTACCTTATGAGATACTACTGGTCAAAAGCGTACAACATCAGACCAATGAAATTGTTATGGACTCCTTTCACTTTTCAGTTGTTATGAGCATTGGACAAAATATATCTCAAAGCCCTCTCAACTTAAGTGCATTCAAACTCCTTAACTACTTTTTATTTCACTTCAAACCCTTAAACTTTTCGAAATTATTTCACGAGGCCCTTTTGTACAGAAATAATTCAGCTTTTTTATATTAGAAGAAGATATCATCCATCACATTAGAAAAATAATGCGCAAATTCAACATTGGATAAATATAATGCTTGTGAATCATAGAAACAAATAGTTAGTATTTTTATTAAATAACTATTATATAGTTTAAATTTTTAGATTCTTACAATAGAATGTTCACTATAATTTCGTTGAAAGAAGCCATTGAACTTTTTTGACAAATACTCCCATAAATTATATTATAAGAGTTTATAAAATCAAATAAAACTATATTTTAATTATTTATAAATAAAAGAATTAAAAAATAACCAATAAAAAGTTAAAGTTAAATAATAAGTAATGGAAAATATTTTTGCTAGTTCAACTACTCTAATATATGATACCAAGTAATTTCACATATAAACCTCTCAAATATTTAAAAGCACATTTTTTTTTCCATACTAATTTTCTAATAAAATCTAGTTAATTTATTTATTTTTTAATATTTACAGTAAAGTATATTCTGGCCAACTCATTGTTGTGTAAAAATTTTATAAAATTATTAATTAAGAAATTTACATCTTATTTTTATATTATGTTATGTTTAATACATAAAAACATCAAAATAAATAATTCTTAAATTAATCTAAATTAAGTAATATTTTAGATTTGTGTATCATTTAATTCAAATAAATAACCAATTTCTTAAAATTCCTTTTTAGGTTTTTTTCCTTATATATATATATATATATATATATATATATATATATATATATATATATATATATATATATATATATATAT
>CATIWR010053716.1:0-28711 GCA_949677035.1 Omphalea diandra | reverse complement strand
TGGACGTAGGGATTGTTTTGCCCGAACCACTATAAAATCTTTGTGTCCTTTCTAATCCTTCTTCTTCTCTTCATCCTTATTTTAAATTTTTAAACACCAATTCAACCCCCCTTTTTGGTGCCTAGGGACAACACATCTTATGGCCCAAAATCTAATGCTCACATCTACCTTAAGCTTTATTTATAAGGTTTAGTTTTCTCTTTTCTAAGAGAATGCATGAGTGTTAAAGAGTGATTCCTTAATCAATACTTGTAATCTTTGAGTAAGGATAATTTCTTGGGTTAAAAAACTAAAAATTAATTTTTTAAAGGTTCAAGATATTACCTATTAATCTATCTTAGGTAAGCTTTAATTGTGTCTAAAAACTATTAGTAAAAGTCTTTTAGTAGTGCTTTGGAAATTCACCAGCATTAAACCTTGAGTGGTACCTAAAAATTCACTCATTTATTAGGGTTTGAATAGCACCATAAGCTATTAAGTAGTAAAACTCTCTAGTAATTTACAGAGGAGAGAAAATACTCTAAGTGTAGGCTGAACCTCTATAAACCCTTATATAATAGTGTTTTGTTCTTATTTGTATTTTAAAAATTTAATTATTTACTATTGCCTTATTCACCTCTTCTCTCTCTCGGCATCTTAGGATAATAAGTGATATCAAAGCTAATCTTTCTTGTTTAAGCTTAAGTGAAAGATAAAAGATAGATGACAAACCTAAAAGAATCATAATCCATCCATAAGCCTCCATTTTTCAAAGTAATGACAATGGTTACTAAAAAGTGTTGGACTAGGTTGGTCAAACCCAAGTCAAAACTCTCTTTTAATTTTGACAATGTAGATTGATATGTTCTAACATCAACTTCAAGTGTTGATTTTACAAATTCTTAGATAGGTTTGCATTGGGAGTTGAATGAAAGTCTAAGTCTCAAAGATTGTATGTGGCATCCTAATTCACGATCATGAATTAGGATATCGCGACCGTTATCTTGCAAAAGGTTGAACCAAGTTGAAACAGACGGATTCACGGTGTATGTTGTGTTCACTATTACGACTGCAAAATTTACCCTTGCTTGGAGGGAATCAAGTCCTCAACCAGAGTATGCCAAGTGTTCTAAGGAACTGTTGGAAGATCAAAATTCGCGAGTGTGAAATGTTGGTCAAGACTGTAAATTGTTAAAGTAACATTTCCATGGCAAACAAAAGAATTCATGGTGACAGTCATATCCAGTGGAAGTAAAATTGCAATCGTGAATTTCACCTTGGCTCGAGGGACATAACGAGTATTTTTTTAGGAGAACCAGTGAATGTGTGCCACATGGACTAGTTATTAGATACAAATAGGATTCTCTACCGCGAATGAAGTAAATTTAGTGCAATATCTCGCGACTATGAATAGCTAGTCATGATTGCGAACACTATCTGACAAGCAATTAATGCAAGATCTGCCTAGAGTACCATAGAGATTTAGACATAATTATATATGTAATGTCTCTTTGATGGTTATTGCTTATAAATACTCCATCAAATGGATTTGAATTTAAGAGAATAACATTCAATATAGCAAAACTCTTATAATTTTGTTTCTCAACCTTTATACATTCAATTTCTTATTTGTAAATTGTTGTTGTTTAGTGTTAGCATTAAACACCATTATGATTTAAATATGAGAGTTAGTGATTATTGTAAAAACTCTTGTTTAGATTTAGTGTGAACATGAGAAAGCACTTGTAAGGTTAAGTGTGAGCTTGAGAAACAATATTTAGTGATAATGAAATGCGCAATTGGAAGTATTGAGAATTGAATATAGGGTTTGTTTATAGGCGAACCATTGTAGAATTCTTGTCTTCTACTCTTCTTTTACTTCTTATATTTCCTTCTCAATAAACCTTCCTTTCAAATTTTTAAATTTTGAACCAATTCAATCCCTTTTCTTAGTACTTAATGGCCAATAAGTGGTATTAAAGCCAAGTCTCAATCAAATCCTTAATTGTGTGAGAAAAGATCAATGACTCAAAAAGGAATCCACACTTATCTAAAGCCCTACTTTGATGGAACCGACTATTCTCATTAAAAATATAAAAAGGTAATATATTTGGATTATGATGTAGAAAACCTTTGGGATTAGTAGCCAAAGAATGGAAGCCTCCTACAAAAGTGGTTGATGGTAGTGAAGAATTGATCCCAAGGGAAAAATGGGTGGAAGCTTATAAAAGATCAAATAGGAAGAAAAGAGGGCAATTTCCATTCTTCTTAGCTCCTTATCTAGATAGTAGATTGGAAGAGTGCAACACTGCTTTACTACCCATGGGATATGGAAGGCATTGAAAAACTATCATGAAGCCACTACATTAGTGAATTCAAACATACTAGAAACATATGTGATGGAGTGAGAGCTCTTCCTGATGAAGGACAATAAAAGCATCATAGACATGAATATTAGACTCCTCTCCATAGTCACCAACATGAAGAGATTTGATAGAATTCTCACCAATCATGAGGTAAACACCAAAATTCTCAAATCTTTACCTCTTGAAAAATTTGGTGCCAAAGTTTGCAGTATTTAAGAATCTAATCTAAAAATTGGTAAGGTGTAAACTGATGTCCTCATTGGAAAGCTTTTCATTCATGAGCTAGCCTTAAAGATGGATGAACAAAAGAAGAAATTAAGGGGGTGGGGAGATAAAAATGATAAGATTGAAAAGAAAACCCTTGCTCTCAAATCCTCAACCAAAGATAAAAAGGTTGAATCTGCCACTAGTAAGACTGATGAAAGTGAAAAAGAGGAAAAAAAAACTAGCCATGCTTTCAAAATGGACCAAGGAGCTCATAAGGAGAAGGAATGATAGGAGGAACTTCAAAAAGACATCTCTTAACTTCAAAGTAAAGAAAAATGAAGTTACCTGCTATGAGTATGGAAGGCAAGGTCATATAAAATATGATTGTCCCAAGCTCTAGTAGAAAAAGAAAGGGACAAGGAGAAAAAAGAAGAGCTTTAAAGCCACATAGGATGAGAGCTCTAGTGAGGAAGATGAAGATGAAGAAGTGGCCAATCTCTGCTTCATAGCTTAAGAGGGCTCCTCAAATAAGGTAAGTACTTCTCCACACTCTTGTGATGATTATGATGTATTTGATGACAAATTATAAGCTTATTGAAATTCTTACTTTGAGATGTGATAAACAAAAATCACAAATGAAAACTTACAAGAAAAGTGCTCAAAGCTAGAGGATGAATTTAAATCCTTAAATGATCTTATAATTGAGTTAAAGACTTCTAATGAAGAACTCAAAAGTCTTTAGAGAGTCTTTCTAAGTCCTCATCCTCTTTTACTTCTTTGAGAAAGGAAAATGATTCTTTAAAGGGTGAAGTTATTGAACTTAGAAACTCCATCTTTAAATTTCATAAGGGAAAAAAAGCTTTTAATACACTTGTTGTATTTCAAAGACCTCTTTTAATTAGACATGGTCTAGGGTTCAATGGATCCTCTTCATCTACTTCTTCTCTCACTACATTCATTAGAGCATCAACACCTCAAACTTTAAATATTGAGATTATTAGGAAGAGAGGTGCTCCTAGCACTAAGCTACCTATGCCTAAGGGTAAAGGAAAGGCCCCCAAAGCTCAAGAGCCAAGGCTTAATGAGAAAATTACGCTTATATTTATAACAAGAAGCATGCTCAACCACACACGTATAGAAAATTTTCTTCTACTCCTCATCAATCATGTACTTGCATACACTCTCACCATCAAAATATGAAAATGCCTCATACTCCTACCAAAGTTATTTATAGGAGAAAGACTCATAAGTCTAAACTCCAATGTCATTATTATATGAAGTATGGTCACATAAACATATTCTGCTACATTAGGAAGACACACCTTAAATTAGAGGATCCTTCCAGGCCTAACCCCCAAGGACCCAATTATGCTTGGGTACTTAAACAAAGGTAATTTGTTTTTATTTTGTAAGAATGTTTAGAAGCCATCAATGGGGATAATGATTGGCATGTGGATAGTAGGTGCTCAAAGCATATGATCATAAAAAAAAGCTATTCATGGCCATTAAAGAGAAATATGGTGGTAATGTTACTTTTGGAAATAATGCTAAGGGTAAGGTAATTGGCATTAGAATAGTGGGTATGAAAGGTTGCTTCCTTATAGATAATGTCCTTTTAGTTGAAGGTTTGCAACATAATTTATTAAGTGTAAGTCAATTATGTGACAAAGGTAATAACGTCACCTTTGACTTTAGAGAATGCCGGTTACCACCTTGATGGATACCAAGGTAGTGTTTAAGGGTGAAAGGAGAGATTATACCTACTTAATTGACTTAGACAATTTGGATAACTAATCTTTTAAGTGTCTTGTCTTTAAGCTTAGCTTTGGCATAAAAGACTTGCTCATGCTAGCATGAAGCTTTTACATAGTCTATCAAAAGGAGAGCTAGTAGAGAAACTTTCTAAGCTTAAGTTCACAAAGGACAAGACATATGGACCTTGCTAAATGAGGAACCAACACCAAACTTTCTTCAAAGAAAAAAAATATTATGAGTACTTTTAGACCTCTTTAACTTATCCATATGGACTTAATTGGACCTATTAGGAATACTAGTCTAGGTGGAAAGCATTATGTATTTGCCTTAGTTGATTACTACTTTGGGGTCATTTGGGTATCCTTTCTTACTCATAAGAATGACACTTTTGATGCTTTCAAAAGTTTTGCTAAAAGAGTTCAAAATGAAAAATGTTGCTTTATATTTTCTATTAGAAGTGACCATGGAAAAAATTTCAAAATGAATCGTTTGAAAAATTATTGTTTACAAAATGAGATTTCTCATAACTTTTCTACTCCTAGAACACCACAACAAAATGATGTTGTGGAAAGGAAAAATAGGACATTAGTAGAGATGACTAGAACCATGCTCAATAAGTATTCTTTGCCTCATTACTTTTAGATCAAAGCCATCAATATCGCTTCTTATATTGCAAATCATGTTTTCAAAAGACCCATTCCAAATAAAACTTCTTATGAGCTTTGGAATGGTAGAAAACCTAAGCTTTCATACCTTTAGAGTTTTTGGGTGCAAATGCTAAATTCTTAATGCAAATGACAACCTTAGAAAAGTTGCTTCAAAAACTAATGAAGACATCTTTCTTGGTTACTCCACCTTTAGCAAAGCATATAGGGTATTTAATAAAAGTACTATGGTTGTTGAAGAGTCTATGAATATTGTATTTGATGAATCTAGTAAACTTGATCTTAGGAAAAGTTCTTTACTTGATAATCTTGTAGATGACTTTGAGAAGTTAAAGCTTGATTTAACTCCAAAGCAAATTATAATTGATCTTGAAGATAACAAATTACCAAAAGAAATTAAGGAATCTCAACCATAATAATAAAAAAACCAAGCTCAAGGACTACCTATGGATTGAAGATTCTCTAAGTATCGCCCTAAGGATCTAATCATTAATGAGACATTCAAGGGAGTAAGTACTCGATTTCAATTACATGTATTACATAATAATCGTGCATTTTTTTTTCTTAATTTGAGCTAAAAACTCTGAATAAGGCTCTTGATGATGAGAGTTAGGTGATTACTATATAAGAGTAACTCTACCAATTTGAGAGACACAAAGTATGGGAACTTGTTCCTTGGCCTAAGGAACACCTGATTGTGGGATGCAAATGGGTGTTTAGGAATAAGTTAGATGAACAAAGTTCTATCACTAAGAATAAAGCTAGATTGGTTGCAAAGGGTTATAACTAAGAGGAAGGAATTGATTTTGATGAAACCTTTGCCCCCATAGCAAGATTAGAGGCCATTAAGATTTTTTTAGCATACGTATGTCACATGAATTTTAAACTTTTTCAAATGGATGTGAAGAGTGCTTTTTTAAATGGTTTCAATAGGGAGGAAGTCTATGTAGAATAACCTCCAAGTTTTGAGTCTCATACTTTTCCAAATCATGTTTTCACATTAACTAAAGCCTTATGTGGTTTAAAATATAAGCTCCAAGAGTTTGGTATGAAAGGTTTAGTTCATTTCTTTTACAAAATGATTTTGAAATGACAAGATTGATACTACTTTGTTTATAAAAAGGCACGATAAAGATACCCCTCAATATACAAATATATGTTGATGATATTATATTTGGTGCTACTAATGAATCTCTTTAAGAATATTTTGAGTGTATGACTAAGGAATTTGAGATGAGCAAGATAGGTGAGCTCAAGTTCTTCATTGGTCTTCAAATCAAGCAAACCAAAAAAGGCATCTTCATTAAGCAAGCTAAGTACATAAAGGATCTACTAAAAAGGTTTGACTTTTTTGGATGCAAAGTAGTAAAGACTCCAATAAGTGCAACTATCAAGCTAGACAAAGATGAATCATGTAAGCCTATTGATGAAAAGAAGTATAAAGGTATGATTGGTTGTCTCCTCTATCTTACTACATCTAGACCAAACATCATGTTTAGTGTTTATTAATATGATAGGTTTTAATCTTATACTAAGGAATTTCATTTGAATGTTGTGAAAAGAATTTTTAAGTATTTACATGGAATATTGCATTAAGAACTATGGTATCCTAGGACTCATCTTTTAGTCTTCTTGGATATTAGGATGCAAATTATACCAGCAGTTTGTTGGGTAGGAAGAGCACTTCCAAAACTTAAAAATTTATAGGAGAATGTTTAGTTTCTTGGTTTAGTAAGAAGCAAGTTTTGGTTGCTTTATCCACTACTGAAGCAAAATATATGGTGGAGGATTATTATTGCACCCAAGTTCTTTGGATGAAATAACAACTCAAGGATTATGGCAAAGTTGATGATCACATTCCCATCAAATGTGACAACACAAGTGTAATAAATCTTTCAAAAAATCCCATCTAACATTCAAGAAGCAAGCATATAAACATTAGACATCATTTTCTTAGGGATCATGTCTAAAATGACAATGTGGTATTAAAGTTTATTGACACCAATCACCAACTTGTGGACATTTTCACTAAACCCCTGAATGAAGAAAGGATGAACTTCATCAAGAGGGAACTAAGGATATTAGATGGAAGCTCCCTAGGGTGAAATTGATCTCACTTTATGTATTTCATTCCTTTTTCATCAATATTAATTCATTGGTTGATATGATTAGTAATTGTTTGATAAATTTGTGTTGTATGGTTTGGATGTGTTAATCCATAGTGCAATTATGTTGTTCAATGCCAAGTTATGTGAATTAATCATCATAACATTAGTTTGATCATATATAATATGGGCCAATTTTTATTTCTTATTGATTTTCAAAGTGTCTTATAATTTGCGACCAATACTATCTATTTACGATCACTATTATTGGCCTAGGGCACCAAGAAAGGGGGAGGGGTTGAATTAATGATTGATTAAAAATTAAAATAAAAGATAAACACGTTTAAGAAGTTGTGAAGGAGAAAAGAGAAATTAACATAAGTGTTTATAGTGGTTTGGGTGCTAACAAATCCTACGTCCACTCGCCAGTTCTCTACAATTGGGTGTTTTACTCAATTCAACTAGTGTTTCCAAGCTCACACCAAATTTTTACAACTTGAGTTTTTGGCTCACATAAGAAACCTTACACTCTGTGTTTTTTAGACTCACACAAAAATTTCTCACAAGTGTTTTGTAGGCTCATACTAAAACCTCTCATAAGAGTTTTTACTCTAGGCTCACTCATAACCTCTTTATAATGGTGTTTATTGTTTACACCTAACAATCAATAATACATAAATGAAAATGAAAGATTAAGTAGCAAATAGGAAAGAGTTTGGTTACAAATTAATGAATTCTCTTGCATTTATATCTGTTTGGTGGAGTATTTATAGCTCATATCCACCAAAGAGACGTTGGTATAAAACTATCAATAAATCTCTAAGATGTGCTAAACAAATTTAACATTAAATACTTGTCAGGTGCAGGTCGCGGTTGCTACTACCATTTTGTGGTCGTGAATTTCTAATTTCCATTGTGGAGCCAAAAATTTAGAGAAAAACCACGTTGTGTTTAACGACTAGTCCACATATCAGCTGTCCATTGGTTGTCCAGGAAAATATAGCCGTTGTGTTCTAACAACTATCCAAAGTCGCGGTCGTTACCAAATATTCGCCCTCAAGATTTTTGATCTTCAATGGATACCTAGGACACTTGGCACACTGTGGTTGTGGCTTTGGTTCCCTCTTTTGTCACTATGAAAGTTGCGGTTGCGAATACGAATGCGATACCTACCGCAAATTCCTTTATGATGCAAGCTCACTTCCTTCGATTATGTCGCAGCTGCGAATTTGCTGGCAAATTCCTCTGGCCTAGCTTTATCCATCCTTGTGACTGATTCCCGATCATGATTTATAATATACATAATGCAAATTTGGATGAACTTTATAGGGTTGGAGATGTGACCTCCCATTTACTAATTATTCCTAAACTAGGTGCATTAACTTATTCATAAAACATGGAATACTGAAGTGACACAACATCATTAAAATCCTCTCATTCTATCCATTGTCATTAAAATACCTTATTTCAATTATATATATATTGTTACACTATGTATCGTGTTTCACAACATAGTAACTATTTATAACAAAGTATACATGGCTAAACAAACTTAAATACTAATTGACTGCATAGTAGCCCAACCTTTATTAGACTGCTAGATAGCAACTTTGAAATGTAAACTGGATGCAATCTTAGTCTACTCTTCCTGAAAGAAAATTTAATGCAAAAAAAAAAAAAGAGCTTACATACTCAGTAAGTAAATGTATAACGATACTTCGATCTCAAATAATATAACAACATTCAAATATAAATAACTCATCATCATATCCATACACAAAATAAAGAGTTTTTACTCTTAAGTGCCACATAGGCTATCAAATGTTATTGTCACATAGGTTGTCATATATTATTGCCACATAGGTTATAGATGTTACTACCACAAAGACTTTTATATTTGGTTGCCACATAGGCTATAAATATTATTGCCACACATGCTATAGATATCATTGCCACACAAGCTATCAAATGTTATTGCCACACAGACTATTATAGATTATTGTCACATAAGCTATAAATATCATTGCCACACAGGCTGTCGAATGTTATTGCCACATAGGCTGTTATATATTATTGCCATAGAGATTATATATATCATTGCCACATAGGCTTTCGAATGTTACTGCCACACAGGCTTTCGAATGTTATTGCCACACAGGCTGTTATATATTATTGGCACACAGGTTATAGATATCATTGCCATGTAGGCTATCGAATGTTATTGCTACATAGGCCATATATATCATTGCCACATAGGCTCTCAAATAGTGTTACTTGCCAATAACATCAAGTATTATCTTTCAACAAATCAACTATAAATCCAACAAAATTTCAGCAATATAATGCCTAATAACAACACCCATAACTTTGGCAGCTTATATCACCACATATTCCCATTATTAAGTCATAATTTATTAATGTCTCATGAAAATAAATAAATCAAGAGCATAACAATCTTTTCATCAATGTATTCCTCAATATCATCACATTAAACAACATTTCATTCCATTGAGTATATGTTCATGGCATTTAACCAATCACACGTATAGTACCATTAGCTACTTACTTTCCTCCTCCTTCAAGCTTATTAAGCTATAGATGGTCCCAACTTATTCCCACTATTATCTTCAATGCCTCGAGGACCTATTTCAATGCACCAAATCAATCCATGATGATAAAATAAGATTTTCATATTGTTATACAAATATACTATAGTAAAATATCATGAACTTGATAGGTTGTTTCTATAATTATTTTTAACTCACAAATCCAAATGACTGATTCTTTCTTTTCAATTAAACTAAACGTATATGGGTACACCATATCCAAAATTCAGTCCAAAATATACATTACATAATTTATGGTCAATTTTATGAATTTACCCTATTTCAATGTCATCTCAACATGAGTAGGTCTTACATTATTAGATATATCTCAAATCTTACAGATCCAATCCCAAAATGATTTACCAAAAGTTAGAGAACACATAATGGAACATTTTTTATGTTTTACTCATTGTCTAATTCAGTCTATAAAGTCACCAAAACAATTGACTAATCTCAAGGTAAGCCATTTTTCAACATGTTGACAATTAGTCATAATGAAGGGGAAATATATCAACAACCATGTTAAATTTGAACATATTTTATAGGAATGTGGCTAATACATAAATATACAACTTTCAAGTTTTACACATCACCAAATTTTGAAGCTATGACAATCTAATTCTTGGAAAGCAGAATTAAAAGACTGATGAGGTTTCATCGGAGTACATGGTCAGTCAGTCAATGAGCCATATCTCTTTCTACATAATTCATCAATCAAAAATGCTTTATAGTTATTTATAAGGGTTATAACATTACAAATTTAACATTTTACACTTTGTCAAAATCAGAACCTAAGGCCATCAAAATATAAGAAAACATAAAGACTTAGGTGATTTAGGTTTGTTGTGAACGAACCCTAATGAAGGAGCCATAACTCCTCACATACACCAAATCAAGCAAAATTGTTTTATATACATTTATATTGGAAATAAAGCTACAACTTTCATATTTTTCACTTTCCCTAATTCCTATTCTAGGGTTATGAAATCGTGGGTAGAAAATTCTGCTCTAATAATAAAACTAACACAATTAGCTCTGGTTCTCTTGAATTTCAACTTCCATCTAAGAGTTCTACCTCAAATACTCCATAATTCTCACTAACCATGCATGATTAACATGTCATGAGGGGTTAATTTCATGTGAGAAGAAGATAAATTAGCTTACCTATTTTCACAGAATTAGAAAACCTTAGGAATCCTTCTTAGGCATCTGACTCTTCTCCCTCTCCTCCTCTTCCTCCTCCTCCTCCACCTCCTCCTTCTTCTTCTTCTTCCTTCTTTCCTTTCTTTCTTCTTTAGCTCTTTCTTTCTTCTACTATGTCTCACATCTAAGCTCTATATTATGATCCTAAAGGGTCAAAAATTCCACTCATAAACCTATTGTAACAAGACAAAATCATGGTGTTGCGTTTCTATTGGTTGGAAGTTCACTTTTCCTCTTTTAGTCCCTCTTCTTCACTCCTTAAGCACATCCATCCATCCCCTAATCCATAGATGCTCCTTATACTTTTAAATAAGCTCTATAAAACCATTATTTATGATGTTATAACATGCACACAACATAAGATAATTTTTCACGCAACTATACAAACATTACATATACGTTCAAGTGTCCCAAATGCAATGGTGTGAGTGTCATTGTCGTGCTTATCTAATTCACATGTCTAAAAAATCATTTATCCAATGCATATATTTAAATATAACATAATTAAAATGCATATGATTTGGGTTGAGGATGTTACAATTCTCCCCCTCTTATAGAAATTTCGTCCTCAAAATTTTACTTACTATAACTTTAGAATAGATAGGGATGTTGTTGTCTCATGTGTTCCTCTACTTCCCAAGTGGCCTCCTTAGGTGAGTGCTCCATCTCACTTTAACCATGGGTATCACTCGATTCCTTAACTGTTTTAGTTATTGATCAAGAATTTCAACTGGTTGTTCATGATAAGTCATATCATCAGACAATTCAATCTCTGGCTTTGATAATACATGGCTAGGATCAGACTGATACCTTCGAAGCATAGAAACATGGAACACATCATGCATCTTAGATAATTCTACTGGTAATGCCAATCGATATGCTAAAAGCCTAATTCTCTCTATGATCTCATATGGTTCAATGTACCTTGGACTCAACTTTCCCTGTTTACCAAACCTAATAATGCCTTTCCATTGTGAAACTTTCAAAAATACTTTATCTCTAACTTGATATTCCATTTCTCATCTATGTTTATCAACATACCCTTTTTGCCTATCTTGAGTAGCTTGCAAACATCTTATGACTACTTGGATTTTGGCCACTGTATCTTGTACCATATCAGGACCCTTTAACTGTCTCATCCCTTCAACATCCCAACAAATTGGACTTCTACATTTCCTACCATATAAAGCTTCATATGGTGTCATACCAATCCTAGAGTGATAGCTATTATTATATGCGAATACCATAATTCATTCATCAGTGGATCATCCAATGATATACCCACATCCATCTCAGAGCTATTAGAATAGCAGTCTGCTATCATGGGAGAAAAGGACTACATGTCTTTGTAAGGATTGCCTTGCTAGACAATAGGTAGTTACAGTACCAATACGTAGTAATTGGGGAAGTAGAAACTTCTCTTAATGTAGGATCATTGATGTTTACTTTCTACCCTAATTTCAACCTATCATTTCGAGATCCGCATATTCTTAGTGCTTTGAGGGTCCAAATTCAGATCACTGGAGCCCCTCAGGTTGCCATATCAACAGTAGCAACCTTGCACTACCAAATGATCTATAGGATCTAAAACCATGCTATTGATCTCTCACTCCTCCATGAAGATGAAGCTCTGTTGATTATGGTTGACACACAAAATGCTCCTACATGCATCCATATTCCTAGGCAAATATCTAGGAATGAACTCCTTTAGTTGCTGCCAGAAACATGGGTGACTAGTTATGAGAAGATGCATGAAAGCACCCAACTGGTCCAGTCAACTGAACCAGTCTATTACAGAAGAGCGGATGGAACCGTGGAAACAAAGTTTGAAAAAATTCCACCGTAAATCTCAAGCAATGTTTTCTCCACCCAATTCATGATGACACCCCATGAACTAAAGATAGGCATGCGAATTGTCTATTTTGAAAATAATGGATCTCCTGTGTATCCATTTGAACGAGATGGGCATTGCTTCTTTGATGAATGTCAATGTAAAGCCTGTGTGTATGATGCAGATGAAAAAGAAGAAGAAGAAGAGAAGATTGCCAGAAAAAAAAAGAAAAAGAAATTGCTCAGAAAAAGAGTGAAGAAGAAGATTTAAAGAAGGTGATCCCTCTGTTGGCCTACTCGGAGAATCCTCCGCGAAGTATGATTACATTGTTAAATATGGTCTAATTCCAAAACCTCTTCTACAACCACTTAAAGAACCTTACCACCAAACACCTTTATCTTGCAACCAACAAACCTTGAAATGGATCCCAAAAGAACCAAGCCTACCAAAAATACCACAATTTGTATGTTTCAACCAACAGATGAAGACTTCCCACCATTACCTGATCAAACCAATTTAAATACCTAAGTAAGGACCATGACCCATATCAAAACTCCTACATAAACTTATTCTAAAGGCCAACCATTAACTATTACTCCAGTTGAGGCAGTCTTAAATTGGCAATCAACCAATACGCAGGTATAAAATAGGATTCTAAAAAATATAGAATCCAAGATGGACAAAGTCTCTTAACAGGTCACACGAATAGATGAAAGACTAATGGAGCACCAAAGGAATGTGTATGTGCTCATGGTAAGACTCCAGGTTCAAGTTGAGGAGAAGCACAAAGAGGTGATGCAAATGGTGAGTCAAAGGGTACACACTGAAGAAATTTGAAGAAAAGTTGTTGAGATCCAAAGATTAAAAGATTAGTTAGAAAGGATTGAAAAGGATTTCCATGCCTCACAAACCTTTAAACAAAAATACCATGATCCCTTTGAAATACTTTTACCACAAAATCAAACCTCCTGTCCTCCATATCCCTACCACAACAAAACTTGAACACCATGGCCTTTCTACAGACTTATTCCATAAGAAACTACGAGCTAAAAAATTTCCAGTTCAGCGTGAGCAAAAGGACTCATCCATGCATACAACCACCTTAACTTTATCAGTCCAAAAACCCTCACCAAAACCACTAGAAAGCCAAATGATGAATCCCATCCATTCATACCTAGAAAGTACCCAATCCTTACCATCCTTTTCAATGGCTAATGCAAAACCTGAGAGTTCCTCTCAGTCTTCTGAATCTGCTAGTGAAGATGATTATTCCTCTTTAGAAGAGGAAGAAGTTGTCATTTAGTTCATGGCAGATCCACCACCAACTGGTCCTAAGACCTCCAGTTAATAATGGGGGAGGTCCTTGGTTTACTCTAGATGATACCAACCCTGATCTTTATAGAGATGGTTTTCAAGAATTTCAAGCATGGATAAACTCACAACTAAAGAAACCTAGAGCAGTTATTCACACGGTCCTTAAAGAATTTCTTACAAGGATGACTGGTAGACTTTAAGATTGGTATATATCTTTGGATGAATACTCCAAGCTGACATTAATACAAAGTCCTCGAGCCTCAGAATTATTGGGCATATTCTATATAGAGTTTAGAGGAAAGCCCTAAGAAGAAATTGACATTATCCGGTGTGAATACTTTTAAATGAAATGTTGCTCTTTATTAATGAAATGTTTGAATCTTCATTACCAATAAATGGCTAAGAATTATTACTAGCTTGGTGGTTGGGCAAGTACAGACTTGAAGGAGGCTTTTATTACCTCCTTACCAAATATCTTAGCCACTTCTATGCATCAGATCATTCGACAGAAGGAAAAATAAGTTACTGATATTTCATTTAGTGAAATGTACCAATTGATGGTTCAAGGCCTATAAAAGCTATACAGTGAAAGATAGGTGATTATGCAAATGTTGGATAGACAAAAGAATCCTTCCTTAAAAAAGTCTTACAGATGAAAAGATTTGATGATAAAGTGCGAAGGTGATGAGAAACATTGTGTTTGCCCTTCTAAGAAGAAGAAGCACTTCTTTAAGTTAAAATCCAAAGGCACAAGTTCAAAAAAGAAATGGTGATATTTCAGAAAAAAGAAGTACAAGGGTAAGAGAAAATCCAACAGGTGCTACATATGTAGTCAAAAAGGGAATTTTGCCAAACGATGTTCTAACAAACCACAATAAGCAGCAAAGATGATTTAACAAATTCAAATATCCTCTGCAGTTGATCTAGAAAATAGAGATGTTGAATCCCTCTTCTCTATTGAAGATGAACCTTCAGACAAAACTATCTTTGATATATAGGATACCTCCTCTAATAATGATGAACTAGGATATTCTTAGAGTTATGCAATAACTCCTCTACCTGTAACACCAATGAAGGAACTCAAGCTTAAAGAAGATCATCCAGTTCCCCTAGTGTTCGTGCAGATATATCCTGAGCCATTCTCAAGGCCTATTAAGGCCATTACGTTTATCGACACAGGAGCTCACATCTCTGTAATGAATCCAAAGATCCTTTCGGCCCATTGTTGGAAGCCCTATCAGAAGTACTTCAAGGCTGCCAATGGAGAAGTATTTTTTATAAGCCTCATTACAGCAAAACCTGTCATAGTAAAGTTCTTCTTGGGCTATAAAAATCCATGCGAGATTTCTTGGATCATTTCTGCTAGATAAAGAACTTGTTATGGGCTTTGATCTTTATTGAAAGTTGGCCAAGTTAAGTTCAAAAGTTATTTTTAGCCTTATATAACAGTCACATCCCTGTTCACTATCCAACCCAATATAATCCAAATATCTCCAGCCTTAGCCAACCTTGTCCAACAATTGAAAGCCTAATATTGTGCAAACAACCATACAAAATTCCTGTCTAAAAATAAAAACCCATTGTGGACTAACCCATCCTTTTTCATATCTTTACCCTTTAAACTCAATGAGGATGTTAATCCAACAAATGCTACACACCCTGACATGAATCCTGAAGGTTAAGAGCTGGCCTATCAAGAGTGTTCTCAACTATTAGCCCATGGGCTTATTGAGCCCACTAATTCTGAATGGGCTTACCAGACCTTTTATATCAATAAACGCTCAAAACAAGTTAGAGGAAAGAAATGACTTGTCATTGACTATCAACATTTGAACCATTTCCTCAGAGATGATAAACTTCCACTACCTAAGATTTCATCACTATTTGTTTATTTGTCGCAGGGAAAATTATTTTCAAATTTTGATTTAAAGGCAGGTTTTTTGGCAACTAGGCATTGTTCCAGATGACAAGCATAAACCGACATTTTGTATCCCTAACAGGCACTTCCAATGGACTGTCATGTCGTTTGGTCTCAAAGTAGCTCACTCTCTCTTCCAAAAGGGATGATTAAGATTTATGAGCTATACTCCATAATGCCCTCATCTATATAGATGATATCTTACTATTTTCACCAGATGAAGACTCACATATCGAGATACTAAACAAATTCATGGGTCTTACCAAGCAGTATGGAGTTATGTTGTCACCCATAAAGATGAAAATAGTTGAGGAAGAAATTAAGTTCCTAGGGATGACATTTCGAGATGGTCAGTACTAGCCAGGACCCACATTGTAGCTAAATTATTAAATTTTTCTGATGAGAATCTGAAATACAAGCAGATATAGCAATTTTTGGAAATTGCCATTTATCTATGTGGCTTTGTTCCCCATTATGCAAAACATGCAAAACCTTTACAGCTCATGCTAAAGAAAGATTCTCTACCATGGGTATCTAGTCAGACGCTAGTGGTCAAAATTCTCAAAAGAATACTCCAACAGCTGCCACCTTTATAGATTCCCTCCACAGGAAAAAGACTGTTGTAGACATATGCTAATGATAGCCACTAGGGGTCTATTCTCTTAGAAGATAAAGATGGAAATAGACAAATTTGTGCACATACAAGTGGATCATTCAACGAATTTGAAAAGCACTACCACTCAACCTTCAAAGAAATCTTAGTTGTGAAAAATGGAATAAAAAAGTTCAAGTTCCATCTAATCGATCATAAGTTCACAGTGCTTATGGATTGTTTGTCCTTTCCGAAAATCTTAGAGGCTAAGAAATTTGTTCCTAATTAACATCTGCTTAGATGGAAAGATTGGTTCAGTAAATATTGTTTTGAGGTGAATCATATAAAAGGGGACTCAAACCCCACCCCTGATCTCCTATATAGACCTCAGGGTATCTCTTTCCTCCACCTAGTTTATCCAATTATACTAATGGCCTCTCCTTCATCTTCTTCCTCAACCTCCTCAGCTTCCTCATCAACTCACTCGAAAATATCCAAATTACCATATCTCAAGATAGGCATACTGTCTAAAGTTATTTTACTATCCACCTATTCTCAAATCACTGACCTCGTAGTCAAACAGATTTTCTCTTACCAGTCATTATTGTTACTTACCTTTGGCCCTACTTTCATGGAAGTCTTAGGGTTTCACCTTTTCGATCCATTGCTAATAGTCTATAAACTCATGGATTTCACCTCAGTCAATGAAGGCGAGTGGATTTGGCCAAAAGAGTTATTAATCTTTCTATGGTACTTCTGTCACTTTTATACCATAGCCATTTAAGTTTGACCTCTCCACTTTGGGCACTATCTTAACAAACTGTAGAAAAAGGTCTAATTCAATCCTCATCTTGTTACCTTCATTGAATGGTTCCAACCATTGGGTAGATGGATTGACTCCATGCATGCTAAGGTTCAATACTGCTCTCCTAATACAACACTCAATAAAAGGGTTATCTTTATAGTTCATAGGCCCTGTTTCATAGGTCCTTCTGGTCTAACTCCAAGAATGCTAGGGTGCTTATATTATTACAAGGGATATTAGTTTTCCTTATGGATCGATGCTCTTGGCCACCATGAGCAGTTTAGAGAATTCCAACTCCACATGTTTGAAAGAAACAAAGTCATTCCCAAAGAAATATGGCCTACCTTTACAGAGGATGCTCCTTGGGATACTCTTCCTTGCAGATACCATAACGATCTCAAGGCTATATGCATAGATTGGGAATCTAATCCAAGCCAAAAGCTTAAGGCCCTTAATAGCAAGATGTCTGAGCCATACTCCTAAGATCCTTATGAACCTGAGGACTTATATAAAAAATATGGGAAGAATTTAATCATGGCAGAAAAGATGCAGGCTAAAATCCAAACTGAGATTGAGGATGAAGACTATGAGATAATGAATTTGTCGTCATCCCATGAGCCAATCACAAAAGGATAAAAGAATCTGCTTTATCCTACTGAGATGTCTTTTCATGTTTGACACTTAGCAACTTTAGTTTGTTTATTTGTAATTATTAAAGTATGCTGGCTATTTTAGTTAGTATGGTTTAAGCTGGCTACTTTATTTTATCTATCATTATTAGAGTGAGCTAGCCACTAGAGTTTGTCATTTGTAATCATTCCAGCTCCTTTCCTCTATCATATATAAAGAGGAACTCCGTCAGTTGTGAGCAAGCAAGAATTCCAATAAAATTTCTCTCTTTCAAAAATTATGAGTCTCTAAGCTTTCTCTGCCAATAGCTAATAAGATTATTATCATCTCTCCCCTTCCATATTCTTCATCTCATCTCTCCCTCTTTTTCATATCATTATTTCCCATCTGCACCATACTAAGAGGAGTGTGGAAGCCATTGGTGGGCATACTAAGAGGACTGTGGAGCCATTAGTGAGCACAAAGCTAAAGGACAGTGGTGAAGTGGCTTGAGGATGCCTGAGAAGCCATACTCAGATGTTGAACTACTCATGAGGACTTGTTAGTTTGTTGCTACTAATCATAGACATACGTGTATCCTAACCATAGTCATAGTTGTCTGGTGTGGGCAGTCAATATTGGTATCAGAGCATGGATTTTGCAACCCAAGAAAAATTGTACTATGATAGGTTTTGCTCTAATGAGGCTTGTAGAAAATACTTCTCCATTGGCAGCCTTGAAATACTTTTCATAGGGCTTCCAGTAATGGGCCGGAAGAATCTTTGGATTCATTACAGAGATGTGAGCTCTTGTGTCAATAAAAGTAATGGCCTTAATGGGCCTTGAGAAGGGTTCAGGATAAATCTGCATGAATACCAGAGGAACTAGA
This sequence comes from Omphalea diandra, assembly GCA_949677035.1. Taxonomy (NCBI): domain Eukaryota; kingdom Viridiplantae; phylum Streptophyta; class Magnoliopsida; order Malpighiales; family Euphorbiaceae; genus Omphalea; species Omphalea diandra. Next base: position 9,867 of record CATIWR010053716.1, on the reverse strand, counting down.
TGATCTTCTTCAAGCTTGAGTTCCTTCATTGGTGCTATAGTCAGAGGAGTCATTACATAACTCCCAGAATATCCTGGTTCGTCATCATCAGAGGAGGTATCATGTATAGCAAAGATAGTTTCATTCGAAGGTTCATCTTCAATAGAGAAGAGGCATTCAATGTCTGCATTTTCAAGATCAACTGTAGAGGATATCTAAATTTATTAAATCATCTTTGCTGCTTGTTGTGATTTATTAGGACATCGTTTGGCAAAATGCCCCTTTTGACCACATATGTAGCACCTGTTAGATTTTCTCTTGCCCCTATACTTCTTTTTTCTGAAATACTGCCATTTCTTTTTTGAACTTATGCCTTTAGATTTTAACTTAAAGAAATGCTTCTTCTTCTTAGAAGGGTAGACACAATGTTTCTCATCACCTTCGCACTTTATCATCAAATCTTTTCATCTATAAGACTTCTTTAAAGAAGGATTCTTTTGTCTATCCAGCATTTAGGTAATCACTTTTCTTTCACTGCATAGCTTTTCTAGCCTTGAATCATCAATTGGTACATTTCACTAAATGAAATATTAGTAATTGATTTTTCCTTCTACTGAATAATCTGATGCATAGAAGTGGCTAAGATATCTGGTAAGGAGGTAATAAAAGCCTCCTTCAAGTCTACACTTGCTCAACCACCAAGCTGGTAATACTTCTTAGCCATTCGTTGGTAATGAAGATTCAGATCTTTCTTTAATAAAGAGCAACATTTCATTTGAAAGTATTCGAGTCGAATAATGTCGATTTCTTCTTAGGGCTTTCCTCCAAACTCTGCATAGAATATGCCCAAGAATTCTAAAGCTTCAAAACTTTGCACTAATGTCAGCTTGGAGTATTCATCCAAAGCTATGTACCAATCTTGAAATCTACCAGTCATCCGTGTAATAAATTCTTCAAGGACTGTGAGAAAAACTGCCTCAAGTTTCTTTAGCTGTGAGTTTATCCATGCCTGAAATTCTTAAAAATGATCTGTGTAAAGATCAGGGCTGATATCATCTAGAGTAAACCAAGGACCTCCTCCATTATTAATTAAAGGTCTTTCTTGAGGAGCTGAAGTGTCCACTTCATCTGCTAGAGGATCTACTGTATAAGTTGGACTTGTAGGTGGTGGATCTGCCTGAATTGAGTGGAAATTTCTTCCTCTTCTAAAGAGGAATAATCATCTTCACTGGCAGATTTATAAGACTAAAAGGAACTCTCAGGTTTTGCATTAGACATTAAAAAGGATGGTAAGGATTAGGTACCTTTTAGGTATGAATGGATGAGATTCATCATTTGGCTTTCCGGTGGCTTTGGTGAGGGTTTTTGGATTGATTCGATTGAGGTGGTTGTATGCATGGATGAGTCCTTTTGCTCAGACTGAATTGAAAATTTTTCAGCTCATAGTTTCTTGTGGAATAAGTTTGCAGAAAGGCCATGGTGTTCGAGTTCTGCTGTGGTAGGGATGTGAAGGACAAGAGGTTTGATTGGTGAGGTTTGTGGTAAAGGTATTTCAAAGGGATCATGGTATTTTTGTTTAAAGGTTTTGAAAAGCTTGGAAATCCTTTTCAATTCGTTCCAACTGGTGTTTTAGTCTTTGGATTTCAGCAGCTTTTCTTCTAATTTCTTTAGTATGTACTCTTTAATTCACCATTTGCATCATCTCCTTATGTTTCTCCTCAACTTGAACCTAGAGTCTTATCATGAGCTCGTACATATTTCTTTGGAGCTTTGTTAATCTCTCATCTACCCTTGTTACTTGTTGAGAGACTTTGTCGACCTTGGATTCTATATTTTTCAGAATCCTATTTTGTACTTGTACATTAGTTGATTGCCAATTTAAAACTGCTACAACTAGAGTAATAGTTAATGGTTTGCCTTTAGAATCAATTCCTGTAGGAGTTTTGATATAGGCCATGGTTCTTACTTAGGTATTTAAATTTGTTTGGCCAGGTAATGGTGGGAAGTCTTCGTCTATTGGTTGGAACATATAGACTTATCGTATTTTTGGTAGGTTTGGTTCTTTTAGGATCCATTTCAAGGCTTGTTGGTTACAGGATAAAAGGTCTTTGGTGGTAAGGTTCTTTAGGTGGTTGTGGAAAAGATTTTGGAATTGCACCATATTTGACAATGTAATCATATTTCCCGGAGGATTCTCCGAGTAGGCCAACAGAGGGATCACCATCTTCAAATCTTCTTCTTAACTCCTTTTCTAAGCAGCTTCTTTTTTTTTTCTGGCAGTCTTCTCTTTTTCTTATTCTTCTTCTTCATCTGTATCATACAAATAGTCTTTACACTGACATTCATAAAAAAAGCAATGCCCATCTCATTCAAATGGATACACAGGAGATCCATTATTTTCAAAGTAGACAATTGGCATGCCTATCTCGGGTTCATGGGGTGTCATCATGAACTGAATGGAGAAAACATTGCTTGAGCTTTGTGGTGGAGTTTTTTCAAACTTTATTTCCATAGTTCCATCTGCTCTTCTGTAATAGACTAGTTCAGTTGTCTGGACCGGTTGGGTGCTTTCATGCATCTTCTTATAACTAGTCACCCATGTTTATGGCAACAACTAAAGGAGTTCATTCCTAGATATTTGCCAAGGAATATGGATGCATGTAGGAGCATTTTGTGTGTCAGCCATAATCAACAGAGCTTTATCTTCGTGGGGGAGTGAGAGATCAATAGGATGGTTTTAGATCTTATAGATCATTTGGTAGTGCAAGGTTGTTATTGTTGCTGTGGCAACTTGAGGGGCTCCAATGGTCTGAATATGGACCTTCAAAGCACTAAGAACATGCGAATCTCAAAATGATAGGTTAAAATTAGGGTAGAAAGTAAACATCACTAATCCTGCATTAAGAGAAGTTTCTACTTTCCTAATTACTGCATGTTGGTACTGTAAATACCTATTGTCTAGCAAGGCAATCCTTGCAAAGATAGGTAGTCCTTTTCTCCCATGATAGCTGACTACTATAATAATAGCTCTAAAATGGATGCGGGTATATCCTTGGATGATCCACTGATGGATGAATTCTGGAGGCATATTTAGAGTAATGAATTGTTCTGTTTTGATGGCTGGAATAGAACACTGATCAAAGCTGGAGGATTGGACATACTCCTTGATAGGTTTAAGAGTTTGTCTAATTAAGGTTTTGATCGATCGAGTCCAAGAGGTTTTATTTTTATAGAAGGCATCATTAGGGTTAAGGAAAGGGATATTTATGTCTTAAATCTTTTGGTTATCAGGGATATAACTAAGTTCATAAAGGTAGTCTATTTTAGATGAAGAGGATTTACGGAAGGAAGGAGAAGGTGGTATAGTAACAGTGAGTGGAGCAGAAGTAGAAGGTTGTGAAGTAGAAAGAGTTGGAAGCATATCAGTAATTGTAACTGGAGTTTCCATGGTTAACAAGTGCCTTTAGCCTTCAATCATACATATCATTCAAAATGAGAGACTACGTAGTATAATATGAAAAAATATGAAAGGGTCATAGTTTTTAACCTAGTTCTAACTAGAAAATAATTTATTCTAATTAGTATGTTATACATTCCTAATAAAATCTTGTACTAGTAGGATTAAGATACTTGTAATCAATTTTATATAAGGGCTTCTATTGTATTTCTTTTTTTTTTTTTCTAATGCGCAATATCAATGTATACCATTTATTCAATCCCTACTTCTTTATTTTCCTATTTTCTTAGTTAATGGTTCTTTAACCTAAATATTGATTTAGATTAATGGCCCTTGATATCTACATCCATCTTTAATCAATGGTTCTTTAAAACACATATCAAACCCTAATTGACTCTAATTTTTTATGTAAATTGATGCCCCTATTGTTAATATATCCAAATAATTGTATTTTAATTTACAAGATTGAAATTGTTGATAATACCTAACACCTCGAACTACTTTCAATTACTAACTTCTAAGATAATTGCCTAACTTTTTTGAAAGAATAATCTTTTTAACATGTTTAGCCAAACACAGTGCATACTAGTTAAAACTAGGCACAAAAAGGTCTTGCATGAAAGTTAAACAAACTTGAATAAAGGATCAAGGATCTTAAGCAATGTGAAGGAATGAATACTTTGATACTGAAATCAAGCGAATAATACCCTTTTCGGGGATGACTTAGTTGACATCCATGACTAATAGTCCATACAACTATCAATTATGTACATATCATAAGTTAGATTGTCGTTGAGAATCATACCATTTTTAACAATATGATTAACAAGATGGCCTCCTCCCGAGCAAATAGTTGTACATGCATATATATGGTGAACATTGCATGCTAATGGTTTGCAGCTGTGGAGAAAGGTTTGCTTATAGAATTTTGAATTATTATTCTTATTATTATTATTATTATTATTATTATTATTATTAATTAGTGAGCTATAATATTTTATTATGTTAAATATTTTAACTACCTTAGTTTTGTTAATTTGTTAAATTACACTACTTACTTCTTCATGTTTATATATTATATTAAAACATTATGTATTTTGATTTTCTTAAACTAAAATATAATTCTATTAAAATTTATGTTAGATCACTATAAAAAATTTATTTCATTTTCATTTTCATTTTGTATATCAGCCAACCATATTACTCAATATTCAACCAAACACTTTTTTTTTCTAAATCTAAATCAATTATAATAATGATTTTTCATTTAACAAATCAATTATATTTCTTAAAGAGTTTCACCATTTTTAATCAAAAACCCCTAAAAAACATAAATCTAATCATAGCTTCCACTATTTTTCTTCATGTTAACATATTGAAGACTATAAACTTCAATTATTTTAATATTCATTAGCATCCATAAAATACCTGTAAATATCACAAGACATGAACATGATGATTGAAAGTAAAGCCAAAACAACATATCTCAAGGTGATCCTATCTTAATGTGACAACCACTATAGACCATTAAATCTAAGAGAGGTCTTTAGCAAAATAGAGATCTCTGGTGACTCAAACCCAGACCCAGAGTTGAACCCTCAAACCCATTGAACACACCAACCTCGACTTTCATTTTCCACCACTGTAAACCCTATATTGGTACCAAAAGCTTACTCGTCGAGTTGACGCTTGGCCACCCACAATCTGTTAGGTGAATTCTATAGTGTGTTTGACAATAAGGACATAAATTGAGAAGCCAAATCGAAGGAGAAGAAGCCAAATTGCTTTTTTTTTTTAAAAAAAAAAAAAATCAATTGATATACATTTAGTTGTTTATTATCCTTTAATGCCTTCTTATTTATTGACCTTTGCAAACTCAAGATCTATTCTTAACTTTTTATGCTTTTTTATGGCTGGTTTCTTTATCATAACTACTAGAGATGTTTGTACCAATCAAGAAAGTAAATGGTCATTGCTTGATTCATGCTACTTGTGCACTATTTTTATTATTTTATTCATTTGGCTTCAAATAAATGAATCTTGGCAATTGCGGGTTTTTGTTAGATTAATTGATGATGACATGCACTTGTTATTTCTTTTCCTTATCAATTCTTGCAATTATTTTTGTTGACTTTTAAAGTATGGATTTCAAGAGAAATGTGGAGAGGAAAGAAAAAGAGTGTAGAGTTAAAAGCGAAGAATAATATTATAGGAGTGTAATGTCAAAATTTTGGAATTTTAAAATTTAAATTTTTTTACTAATTAATGGTAAATGTGTTAAAATTTTGATAGAAGGATTAAGTAATTTAATGAAAAAAAAATAGGGATGATATGATATATAAAAATGAAGGACTAAATAATGTAATAAGCAAGCCTAAGAGAGTGAAAATATTTAACCCTATTTCATTTGGTAAATATTTTACAACTTATTTACATTTTATAGGCTAATTAGTATAGTCCATATGGCTTTCCTCAATTGGTTTCACGAGTTAGCATTGCAACACCCAATTCTCCTTGAAGATCTCAGTCACGACTTATTCTTCTTGATTGCAATGTGCATTCATCACATTGGATTAGAGGTCCATGATTGGGACCATGTTATGGCCTGCCATTATTTCATTTGGAGTTCCATGGTTGCAATAACACCTCTAGTTTCACAGTCGCAATCTTCAAACTTGCTAAATAACTAGTGTACATGTGGCATGCTTTAATTAGGTTTTTGACTAGGCATTATACCTTTTTATTTGACATTTGAAGGTCATTATTACACCTTGATGTTATCAATAGTGACTTATTTCACATTATTAATGTCGAGCGTGATACAAGACACATTCTAGCTTGTTGATTTTTTATTCCATAATGATGGTATATCGTAATCATGACTTAAGGATGTCAATCATGACTGTCTTGTCTTGATTATGATTTTATAAGTTAGTTTTTGTCCTTTATAATTTTTTTTTATTCTTTAGATGTGCTAACTTATTGTACACTTATTTCTTGTAAAATCAACACACATTAGTAATCTTCAATCTCACTTGTCAAAATCAAAAAATGAGTTTGACCAAGTTTGATCAATTTGGATCAACATGACCTATCACACATACGTTTTGAGTGAATAGGATAATTGATAAAAGATGGATTAAATTTGAGCAAATTCATGAGGAAAGTAATTAGCACTATAATGTTCAATGCCATACCTTTTTTTTTTCTTGGTTAAAATGAGCATGGAAAATAGAGGTCTCTATAGATAAGATAACTTGCCTAGTTCTAGTGATAGTCATCTACAAAGTCAACCATATTAGGCTCCTTAAGAGAGAAGTCTTTGAATTATTAACAAGTCCATACTGGACTAAATAATGTTGGGTAAAATAGGTATAAAGAATGGTTTCTAGTATTAATAAAATGGAAGAAGGTGAAAAATTAGAGACATTATAGGTAATAAAGATAAACTACTTGATCCATTGACCATACTTTGAGATAGACTAGGCAAGTGGTTAAAGAGTATGAATACCAAGTTTAAGAAATTAGGCCAAAAGCTATAATTAGATCATTTATATGGCACCACCTGCTATGCTAAAAGTGTCTTGATCATTAGTAGGGAGTAAGTAATAAAGACCTCAATAAATTTGGACAAGGATTGAGGGCCCTAATGAGAATTTTCACCCGAAAGCTAGATTAGTTCCCATTTTGAAATATTCTTTTGTAATATTTTTGGAAGGGGAACATATGCTTAGCTAATATAGGAGAAAAATAATATCTTCACTAGCTTATGGGATTAGGACATAAACATCTTATTTATGATAAAGCTAAACAAGTTCATCTTATAAAGATTTATATCAAATTAGTCTATATCAACTTCTAAAATGGCTAATGCTTCTTCATCAATGATGGACAAGTTGAATATCACAACCAAGTTAATAAATTTATGAACGTCGGACTAAACTTGAAAATAAAATCATATAATAACCTAACCAAAATAGAAGAGTAACATTTAATTGGGATTTATGAATGTTATTATTATTTAGAGAAAATTAGAGTAAGGTGTAAATTCTAAATTCTTCATATAGCTTTCATCGAATGATTTAGCCATTCTAGTAGATCATGAAGGATATTTAGGTTGAACTATTAGCCAAGTGTTATTGGGCTTGGTTTGTTCTGGAGGCTATTATCTATGGCCTTAAAAACCCAAAAGAATTAGTGGTTCTAAAGCATAATTAAGATTATAGAATTCAATGGTCAAAGTAAGGATATGACCTAATGAGTATTTGGGAGAGAAAGGAAATTGTATAGGTACCTACTAGTTGTCTCACTCATTATTAGGATTTTTGTTGTAGCCTTCATATTTCTTTTAAGGCAAGCCTCTTTTGAGAATTTACTCAACTTGGATTTTATTATTTATGTTTTAAAAAAAGCAAAAAGCCCTTTAGAATTTCAATTTTACAAACCTAACATTAGAGCATTTAATTTTACTTTTCTTAACTGAAGTTTTTGGTGTTAAAAGACTATTAGCAGTTCTAGAAAAAGAGAATAATTTAGAAACAAAAGCTTTGATTTTTTGTTGTTTGGTGAAAATGAAAGTGACTTACAAAAAAGGTACTTTGGAGTAAAATTTGAAAGTTAACAATTAAAAAGGCTTTTCAACATGTATAAAATTTTAAAAAGCTTGTGGTTTTTTATTTTCTAACCTTTTATATATTATAATCTTATGGCACACCTTTGAATGGTTATTGATATGACTTAAGGGTGACCATTGTTATTCTCTATTATCAAATTTTAAACCTTTCAAAGTGGAGCTAATGGCCAAACATATTGCCAAATTTTCTAGTAGGTTGTAAGGTGAACTTTCACTACTAATGATTCATATGAAATTGAAATTTTACTCTTACAAGTGAAATAATACACAAGTAGATGAAAAAAGTTTAAAGGAAGGATGTATAAGTAACCGTCACCTAAGTGGTGTTTTGAGTGCTTTAATTCATAGAAATATCCCATGAGTGAGAGCTGTTAAGGTGATAGCAATGACTTTTAGCAAGTATCCAACAAGAGCTTGTATAGTCATCTTTATTAGGCAAATGCTTGGTTGAGTGGAATGATAAAGTTTTTATTAGGAGGTTTCTTTTTTTTTTTTTTTTTTTTGCTCAAGTTAATAGTGAAATATTTAGCAAGTAAGTTCCATTCATAATATCAAGTAAATAGTAGATAGATATAATTTTGCAAAAGCGATTGAGAGAATGGTTCTACCTTTAGATGGTGGATATGTAGGTGAGATTCGCTCAATTTATTTCATTTTATGATCAATTTGGGTAATAAGCTTCTTGGATGAATTTTGTTTGTATTAAACAATAAGTGGGTGAATGGTGGTAAATAAGTTTTATTAAGTGAATTTGCCCATCCTCATTATGCATCGACCGCTTAATGGATCAATATTGTACAAACCCTCAATTATAATGAGAGATTATAATTCAAGTATTATAGGAAGCATTGCTTATACCTAATCTAAATTTTATAGCTAGTTAGTGTAGATTTGGTATATTGTATATGGCTCTTTAGGCATAAGCCCATATATGTGTATGGGTCGGTAGTTAATTGTAAATATAATTCTAAACCAAAAAATAATTTTGGATACTCTTAATTAGCATATTGTATATTTTTTAATAGAATTATTATACTAGTAGGATTAAGATACTTGTAATCAATTGCTATATAAGAGCTCTTATTGTTGTTTTTTTTATACGCACAACATTAATGTATACTATTTATTTTACCTTTAATTTCTCTACTTTTCTCTCTCTATTTTTTTTTTCTAATTGATGGTTCTTTAACTGAATTACTACTCATATTGATAGTTCTTTATCTACATATTTACTTATTATTAATGATTGTTGAACCTACATATCAAATCTCAATTGACTCTATTTTTTCAAGTGTTGATGGCCACTGTTGTTCATATATATAAATAATTTTATTTTAGTTTGCAAGACTAAAATGTTGATAATGCTTAGCACTCTGAACCATTTTTCAATTATTAACTCTTGAGATAATTACTTAATCCTTCTTTGGAATAAACTATAGATTGACAATTTTTAAAGGAAGGAAAAATTGGTTAGATATAAGCACTTAACCTCATGTATAAATAATTAGTTTCACTTGTTGCAGGTAATGTTATTATAATTTTTTTTATTATAACTTTATGAATATTATATTATATTAGAGATGTATATATTAATTGGCAATAAAAATAGCATATATTTTATTTTTTATTTAGAAAAGTAATATTTTTCTTCTATAAAATACATATTGTATAGAAATTTTATTTTATTTTAACTGAATTCTTAATTGGGTTAGATTTTTAAAATTGACGGTGTGATTTTAAAAAGTTAATGGAATAAAATAATTATTTAACAAAATATATATATATATATATATATATA
>CATIWR010053671.1:0-13715 GCA_949677035.1 Omphalea diandra | reverse complement strand
AACAAATTCTAAAATTATTTTTATATTTGAAATGGTAAAAAAATATATTTATAGATTGGTTTATATTTTTTAAATATTAAAATGTAACAAAAATATTTGTAAATATATTTTTTAAATTTTGAAATATTAACTTGAAATTTTCGAGTGAAAATGAGAACAAATTTAGCAATTTTGGTTTGGTAGGTTCGGTTCGAGTTGTTTCCATTTAATTACATGTATTTTAAATTTGGTTCGATTCAAATGGGTTTGATTTATTAATTACTTCAATTAATTCAAAATTTTGTGTTTCCTATATAAAAAACCGAACCAAAATTTTTAAAAAGTATAACTGAATAAATCAATTTTATTAAGGGATCAAACCGAACCGAACCAGATCGGTTCGGTCAGTTTTTTAGTTTGATTCGGTTTTTGCTCAGATTCTGTCATTTTGTACACTTTTCAGGGGTAGGATGGTAATTTTTGCAAAATCTCCTATTCCTTCAATATTTTCTCTACATTTTTGAGAGAAAATGGAGGGGAAAAAATTTGAGTTATTTTCCCTCCCCCTCTATTTTCCTCTCCTTCCCAATCAAGGGAAAATAATTTTCCCCTCCTATTTTCCTCTCTTATTTTCCTCTCCCCCTTATTTTACTCTCTCCCAATCACAAGCTAAAAAATTTAACTATTATCCTTGATCACCATATGTATATGATCTCTTTATATGTTCGTTCAATAATATAGTGACATATGAAAATAATTGACAAAAATGAATTTAATGTTATACTTTTTTTTATTAAGTCTAAAAATACTTATATTCTCATCTAATATAAATATAGTTATATTATTATTTAAATACACACTTGTGGCGTATTGTTTACCTTATATGTTTAATTACATTGATAAATGAAAAATGAAATCATATTTTATGATAAGAACATATATGTTATACAAATAAATGAAAACAAAATAAATTTTTAATTTTATTTTCATATTTAGTACATTAAGTTACTTTAAAATTTTAAAATATCTCACTATTATTCTTGTTATATTAACATACCCAAACAAAATTAGAATTCTAAAATATTTATTTTAAAATAAGATTTCATTTATCATTCTTTAGTATAACTAAATATGTCATAAATATTTTAGAGTTAAATATTTCTATTTGATGTATCCATATAGTATGAAGAATAATGCTGACATTTAAAAGTTTTGAAATCTTAGTTTAGAATTTTAAAGTAATTAAAATGATAAAATGAAAATAGAATTGATGTCCTATTCTATTTTCTTTTTTTTAGTATATCAAACATGTTTGTGTAGATAAATTATTTCTTTAAATTTCAATGCAATTTTTATTTGTTTTGATCAAATACTAATCTACTATCATTAGGTTAACAAAAAAAAAAAATATTGAAATCAAGTCTATGCTTCTTTAAGTGTTCCATAAGCATCATTTTCATTCTCATGGCCTCTTGAAGCTAATGATGTGTAATCAAGAATTGTAATCCAAAAAGAACAAAGTGGGCCAATGGAGCTATATGCATTTCTTTAAATTAAAATTTTAGGGTTCACTAAAGAAATTCATCTGCAGGATCTTGACTAATACATTCAATTTATAGTTGGTGTGCAATATTATATCTAACATGTATTTATATATGGTGTACAATATTATGTCTATTACATAATAAAATGTAATCAAATATTATATCTAACATGTATTTATACATCTAAATAGATTATTTATGCATTAAAACTTGTGGATATGAATGATTTTTATATTTAGAAAAATATAATAATATTATAGTGATTTGCATTAACAATTATGAATGGCTATTTGAGTTATCATTTAATTTGATGTATAAAAAAATTTCTAATTAATTCTCAGCACAATCGTAGTATCACCCTAATAAGAATTGCCAAACACTGACATTAACTTATATGGTAAGTGAAATTTAAGATTGTATTATTTAGCAGCATAGATGTAAAATTAATTAAAAAATATCATCAGTTCATATAGGGAGAAAAATATTTTACTTGTGAGATTATACATTCAGACTTTCCTAAAAACAATATACAGTAAAACTTCTACATAATCATATTTTTGAAACTATATCAATTTTATTATTATAAAGAGGTTATAACTTAATAGAGATATAAGTACTAAATTTTATACACTAGATATGCATTAATAAATGGTCATTTGCTATAAGAAAAAAATAATATAATTGAATATTTTCTAACTCTAAATGCAGTATGTATAGTTTGAAATTATTTATGAACATATTATTAAATTTATTAGTAAAATGATAGCAATGAAGGAAAATTTATATATTATCAACACTATATAAATAAATATAAAGTCTTTTGAATTAATTTGTGTACTTCTAATACTATATAAGTAAATGCAGTAATCTTTTGTTTATTTCTCTTTTCAATGATACACATACTTTCTTAATTAGTTATATTAAAAAACATATAAATGATGAAATATATAGTATAATATCATCTTAAACCTCTAATGTAGAATAATATATAAAAATATATATATTTAATTATATTATTATGTAGAAATATATTTTCTTAAAATGAGATTTTAAAAAAATTATAATTTATTATAATATAAAATTTATTTTTATTTACAATTGATTAAAGGTTGGACCAGATTATTTATATATAGAGCATTATTATGTAGAGATTTTCTACCCCAAAATTTTTTTCAAATGTATATGTCAGCTTATTATACTTAAATGTTCACATTAATGTTTATGGACTTATTACGACATTTGGCAAGTAAGCATTAAAATTTGATATAATTACAAAACCACTCTTAATTTTGAGAATAATGCCTCCAACTTGCATGGTAATGATCAGCAAGCGGCTACTAGCCCCTATGTATAAAACTCATGGCCATTTACACGTTTTAGAATCGATACAGAGCTCTTTCCAAAAAAAAAAAATGACACGGTAGATAGCTAAATAAACTAAAAAATCCATTAAAATCCCAATATTTCCTCATTGGGCCCACCCCTATCATAGGACCCCACAAGTAAGTGCCAACTGTTTCCCTCTTCATCTATTGTATGATTTAAAGCACACTTGTCTCTTTGATAAAAAAAAAAAAAGAAAAAAAAAGCACACTTCTCCCTCTCTCTGTCTCGCTCTCTATCTGTAGAATCTAACGCTTGCTATTGCTAAAAGCTATAATAGCTTTTTTAAACATTACCACTAAAATCACCACTCTGATAATCCATCTTCCTCTATCTCCGCTGCTTCTTCTGCCAATATCCTCCTCCAAAAATTCAATTTTTTTTATGTTATATTATTAACCCATCTTTTCTTTCCTCCATTCTACAGTCCACGCTCCGCTCTTTTTCTTCTTCTTCTTCTTCTCCATTTCCGCCCTTCAAAGTTCAAAACTCCTCCCCCCCCCCCCCCCTCCTCTTAAAATGAGGAAATCCCTTGTGGATTCTTCACTTACCTCTTTCATCTTCCTTTCCTGCCTCCTTTCCCTTGCAAATTCCCAGCCAAGTGGCGAAGCAGGAGTCATGCTTAAACTCAGGAGCAATCTCGGCAACCCGGCGACTTTGGGTTGGTCTGGTTCTGACCCATGTAAGTGGAAGCACGTGACATGCGACACCAGCAACAGGGTCACCCACATCCAAATCGGCGGGCAGAGTTTATCCGGTACTCTTCCGCCGGACCTCAAAAATTTGACAGCTTTACAGCAGCTAGAGGTAATGTCCAACAATATAACGGGTTCAATACCGAGTCTATCTGGGTTGAGTTCAGTTCAAGTTGTTATTTTTCACAATAACAGTTTTTCTTCTTTTCCGGCTGATTTCTTTGATGGATTGAACTCGTTAACCACGGTTAGTCTTGATTATAACCCCTTTGAACCGTGGGAGATTCCTGCTAGTCTTGAAAAAGCTACTAACTTGAAGGATTTTTCTGCAAATGGGGCTAATTTGATCGGTGCAATTCCTGATTTTTTTAATAATGATGTGTTTCCTGGACTGCAAAGTCTGCATTTGGCGATGAATTCATTGGAGGGTGGGTTGCCTGGGAATTTTTCGCGGTCGTCTTTAGTTACTTCACTATGGCTTAATGGCCAGAAGAGTGGTTCTAGACTGAATGGTACAGTTGCTGTGTTGCAAAACATGACTGGTTTGACTGAGGTTTGGTTACACGGAAATCAATTTAGTGGTCCATTGCCTGAATTTACAGGGGTTAGTGAGTTGCAGAAGTTGAGTTTGAGGGATAATCAGTTTACTGGTATTATTCCAGAATCATTGGTGAATCATCCGGTTCTTGCTGTTGTTAATTTGACTAATAATTTGTTTCAGGGTCCAACACCAAAGTTTCCTGGTCATGTTATTGCGGACGTGAATTCTGGGTCCAATAGGTTTTGCACGCCTAATCCTGGTGTTCCCTGTGATCCTCGTGTTGATGTTTTGTTGTCCATTGCTAAAGAATTTGGATACCCTGCTAGTTTAGCTGACAGTTGGGAAGGAAATGACCCTTGTGCACAGTGGAAAGGGATCTCTTGTTCACCTGCAGGGAACATTACTGTTATGAATTTGCCGACTATGGGGCTTACTGGTACAATTTCTTCGAATTTTTCGTTGATTCCTTCATTGCAAAAATTGATTTTGGCCAATAATTTGCTTACTGGTACCATACCACCTGAGCTTGCAACTCTGCCTAGTCTTTCTTTACTGAATGTTGCAAATAATAGGCTTCTTGGTAAGGTACCTGATTTCAAGAAAGTGCAAGTAATCACTGATGGAAACCCTGATATTGGAAAGGAAAAAAGTACCTTCCCTCCCTCTGGTACACCTCCTGGGAGCATACCTAATACTCCTGGCAAAGATAGAGGAAGTAGCAATTCTGATGGAAGTGATAATAAGAATTCTGGAACGGTAAAGATTGTGGGTTCTGTAGTTGGTGTTGTTTGTGGGCTAAGTGTCATTGGATTGGTTGTCTTTTTGTATAGTAGGAAACATAAACAATACAGTAAGGTACAGGGTCCAAATATGATGGTTATTCATCCTCGCCATTCCGGGGATCAGGATGGGGTCAAAGTGACTGTTGCCGAATCAAGTGCCATAGGTAGTTCTGAAAGCTATGCTAGTAATAGTGGACCTAGTGACTTTCATGCAGTTGAAGCTGCAGGTATGGTGATTTCAATTCAAGTTTTAAGAAATGTGACTGATAATTTCAGTGAGGAGAACATATTAGGAAGTGGTGGTTTTGGGACCGTTTACAAGGGAGAACTGCATGATGGGACAAAAATTGCAGTGAAGAGGATGGGATCAGGAGTGATGAGTGAAAAAGGTCTGGCAGAGTTCCAGTCTGAGATTGCTGTGCTCACTAAGGTCCGACATCGCCACTTGGTTGCACTTCTTGGATATTGCTTGGATGGACATGAGAGGCTTCTTGTCTATGAATATATGCCTCAGGGGACTCTTAGTAGATTTCTCTTTGATTGGAAGAAGAATGGTTTGAAACCTCTTGAATGGACTAGAAGATTGACCATTGCCTTGGATGTTGCTAGAGGTGTTGAATATCTACATGGACTAGCTTACCAAAGTTTTATTCACAGGGATCTAAAACCTTCCAACATCCTTCTTGGAGATGATATGCGAGCTAAAGTTGCAGATTTTGGACTGGTTCGTCTTGCTCCAGAAGGGAAAACCTCAATCGAAACTAAACTAGCTGGAACTTTTGGATATCTTGCACCAGAATATGCAGGTAACTCATCCGTACGTGTTTGTGCTTGTTTTTATGTTCTTGGAGTAGGATTCTGTGCATTGCATTTGTGGTGATGAAAAAAGAGAAGAAAAAACTGAGTTTTAAGATTTGTCGCACAAGCAATAGATGAACATCATGTTTTCGAAAGACACGGCAGGGGTAAATTGAAAAACATGCAAACTATGGGGAAAGGATAGGAAACACATTGAAATTGAAGCCAAGATATTTTTTTCTTTTTCTCTGTTAAACTCTTTTTCATATAGGCTTTTAGTTACTGTAGTATAAGGACAAACAAGAAAATTTATTTGGGGGAACACTATTAACCATGTTAATGCTTTAAAGTTTATTAAGGGAAGTCTAAGAAATTGACGATCGAGAAAGAGTATAGCAAGGCATTCAGCTACCATATGTTGATGAGTGCTTAAAAATCATGTCCACTTGCATATTTTTGTAGTCTCCCCTATGATCTTTGGTCTAGTTGATGATGACAGTAAATCATCCAATATATATCAAAACATTTCCCTGTCAGTGTAACTGCAGATTTATGTATTTTGGCCTTTTGTTTTTGTCTGTTTTTACCAAGCTTTATTGTTACTTTATCATGCTTAACTGGATTTTTCTAATATCTCGGCAGTGACTGGGCGAGTGACTACCAAAGTTGATGTGTTTAGCTTCGGTGTTATACTAATGGAGACAGTCACAGGACGAAAAGCGCTTGATGAAACCCAGCCTGAGGATAGCCTGCACCTTGTTAGTTGGTTTCGTAGGATGCAAATCAACAAGGATACTTTCCGTAAGTGTATTGACCCTACTATTGAGCTCGATGAGGAAACACTTGCCAGCATCAGCACAGTTTCTGAGCTCGCTGGCCACTGTACTGCAAGGGAACCATACCAAAGGCCGGACATGGGTCACGTGGTCAATGTTCTTTCTTCTCTTGTTGAGCTATGGAAACCAGCAGAAGTAGATTCTGATGACATGTATGGGATTGACCTAGACATGACCTTGCCTCAGGCACTCAAGAAGTGGCAATCAATTGAGGGAAGCAATGTGAATGATTCTTCAGCATATGGTTGTAGTAGTTTGGATACTACACAGACTAGTATTCCTAATCGGCCATCCGGCTTTGCTGATTCATTTACATCAGCAGATGGACGATAAAAGAGGTAGGGAAAAAAAAAATTGGGTATGTGATGAGATGCTTCTAATCGGTTTGCTTTGTTTATTCCTCTGGTGCGGCTTGTTCTTGGAAGGTTTGCTTCTCTCTGTGGTTTTTTTTTTTAAAAAAAAAAAAATTATGTAGCTCTCCTTTCCATCCCTGTAGGTTAAAAAGTTCACATTTTTCTGTTGTTTTAAGAGGTTAGGAATTGCAAATAAATTGATTCTTTTAAGAGTGAGATTATCTTTATTTATCATCTTTCATTTGTTTTTATATGGAATCTGATGTGCATTTGGTTATGCTATCCTTCTGTTCTATAAAATTCCTGGCATAAAAGCTTTTGCATTGGGGCCAATATTTGAACATTACCCTATTTTCCCTGAAATATATGCCAAAACCATATATATGTAATCAGATGTAAACATCCCCTGTATACTTTCTTCAATGAAGACAGTTCTTTTATTCAGTTTCAACCCTATAGATCATTACATCAAAGCTGATTTTATTTACTTTTATCTTTACTGCATGGGATTCATCATAGATTTTGGTTCCAATCCATTCCTAGACACTGATACATGAGAACTATGTTGCTAATGATGAAAGTAGTATTGCCTTAGCCTTTACATGTGAGGTCTAATTTTTTTTTCCCCCCTCAAATTTAGCCCCAATTAAATTCAAATCCAAGAAAATTTCAATACATTAAACTATCAATTCTTTAATGATATCATTACTTTCATTATCACTAGTCATGTGCAGATAAAGAGGGGGTCCCACTTATGATTTTTTATGTAACAAGTCAACAACTCCCATTGATTGCTTCACACGTCACAGATGTGGGACGCGATGATCCTGGGATCATAATTCATGATGAAGATAGAATGGTTAATATAATACATATAAATTGCTTAGGAAGAGGGGAAGATATGGGTGGATTGAGACAGCATGGACAGCTCGTCCAATGTTGTTCTGACTGTGAAACGAGACAAATGAATGCCACTTTCAGACAGAGTCGCTGTATATGCTTGCCAGCTGCAAATGTTTGTTGCCTATCTAATTGAATATTCTGCACTTGAAGACGGTGACTACGTCTACGTGGGTGCAATGTCTCGCGTCTTGGTCTTCATCTTCTTCTCAAGAAATATTGTTGACTACCTCTAAGTCAATTAGGCTTTGCTTTTTTGTTGTTAATCGTTTGTTAAGCCGGGTATTTAGCCCCAATTCATGGTCAATTTTCTTTTCAATAAGTTGTTACTTCATAAATGGTGGACCCATGTTGCTGTTGCTGACGTATACTTGCAACTATTTTTAAAAGTGTGTGACCATACCTACTTTGTTGTATAATGGGATGTGGGTGTTGATGTGTGCACACGTTTGGTTTGTAGCCATTAAACCAAAAGAAAAGAGAATAAAGGGTCTGCCTCTGGAGGGGCTCTAGCAATAACAGGACGCCCTGTTGATTGGACAACAAATTCCATTAATGCAAGTTTTGGCTTGGATGGTCGAAGAAAAATTTTCCTTCAAGCGCGACAACGATGGACATTTAAAAATTTGATAGTGATTAGAGTCTTTATCTAAGTATTATTTTCCGAGCAAAAATTCATTTTGATGCTTGACACATAAAATAAAGGTTGGAAAATTTTTCGCTAGCGACTCAAGAAAACTGATAAAGAGAGTCACATGCAACAGTCCCTGTTCACTGCCAATGTCCAGTCTTTGTAGCGTTGATCATGGATACTTGTGGGCCGAAGTGAATGATTTTTCTGTATATATGCTTGCTGATCTGTGCGGAGACTTTTCTGGGGTTCCAAAGGTTGCCGATGACAGGTTACAGTCCTCTTCTTGGTCCACATCTTTTTGCGTCTGAGTTGCTAAATTAGGTGATACTAGTTGTAAACTTTTCTCTTCTTAATTTTTTTGTAATTACTTCAACAAAAATTAATGTGTCTGCACTTCTTATGTGAATATAGCAATTATTCAATAATTACATGTTTAAATTGCGTGTAAAGTAATTTAATTTTTCTTATTATTTTTTTAAATTATTCAACAATTACAATTATTGATGAAATTTAAAGTCATGTCAACCTATAATTACATACTTAAAATGTGTGTGAAGTAACTTCATTTTCTTTTCTTCTTTTTTTTATAAAATTACTTAACCATTTGGATTATTGGTGAAATTTAATGTCATGGATCAAAAAAAGAAAAAAGGTCACGTCAATGGATACATAGATGTAAGTTTTGAATTGATGGAAAAATCATTTATTGTTTATTAAATTGCATTAAACACTTCGTACGGATCCTATGGAAAAAGGGTAGAATGCAAATGATCTCTGCCCTAGCAGAAAAAGGAGATGTCCCATAACCAAAAAATTTTTAATTTAATCTTCATCAAAGATGAAGCTCCTGTTAATTAGAATTTATAATTTATCCCTTGTCCTATTATTAACTAATTTAATAATTAGTTTGTAGTGATTTTTACAGAAATATCCAATCACGCGACACCGATTAAAAAAAAACATTCACCTAGTTAATGAAATTTAATAATCTCTTTTTGAAGGATTTGATCACATTTGATGCTTATTCATCTTTTTGTAATGAATAATAAAATATTTGATCTTTTTGCAAAATCAAGTTGGACACCAATAAATATAGATTCCTTAAAGGAAGTTCTAACACTTGATATTAGATTATCAACCAAAAATCAAGTTATTAAATCATATAAATAAAATAAATCCGCTAATAAAATAGATAGAGAATAATTAAAAATAATGAATAAAATCTCAACATCATCTAATAGAGATAAATCTGAAAATAGAAGTCAATAGATCTGAATGTTCTTACAATAAATATTATAATAAAAAATAAATAATAAATAAGAAGAAAAAGGAATCACGTTAATCTAAGAGAAAAAAGAAAATTGGAAAAAAAAAAGTTTGAAAATTTTTGAAGAGAATAATGAGTCACTGTCCATAAAAATTATGAACAAATTTAAAAAATAAATAACACTTTTAAAAATATTATTTTAAATTTTCCTATTTATAAAAAACATTTAAAAAATAGAATAATTCTGATTTTAAAATCTCATTTTTTATTCTTAAAACATAAAAAGTGATACCAAACGCGACGATATAGTTTTTCATGTATTTTTTGTGAGGAAAAAGGAGAGCATAGCGTTTATATTACGTAATGAGTGTTCGATTATTTCTTTTGGGCCAAGAGATAAATATATTATGTAACAGTGCTATACTAAAAGCTAGACAAAATTCAAACAAACAGTTTAATCAAAATATCATAACAAATCTACAAAGCCCAATTCTGAGCATTTCTCCACAACGTTGTGGAGAGGGCCATGCCCTTTTCAATGGGCCTAATCTTGTATATCGTCATCGTCGACCAACACAGGCAATTCAAAAGACCAGACTACTATACCATAGGGATCAAATTTAATGAAAGTTCAAAGCTTTGGACGTAAGACTGTCCGGTCTATTTTAACAAATGGACAAAAATTCAACTAGTTTGATCCAGCTTTTGCTCTACTTTTAGACCACTCGCTATATATATGAGCACATTAATGTGCATCAATCCAATAGTTGATAAATGACAAAGGATTCATTTCATATCACAGACGCTTAAGAGATGTATTCATAAGGTCACTTATTTAGCATTCTTTTATATAATCAACTATTTGATCAAAAGCCATTAGGGCTTTATGCGCACATATGAAAATGGAAGAAAGACAGAAGACCAGGCAGCAAAAGGGATTCTTGTTTTTACTCCTTAAGAAAAAGGGATGCCGAGTATCCGAACCTTTATGAGATCATATATTTATTATATATATATTTTTAGCAGATATATAAATAGATTGTAGATATATTTACTAGTTTTGTTAGGGGGGTGTATATATATATATATATATATATATATATGTTATGTTATGTTTTTAGTTAACTAAGTTGACAAAATGAAGGAGTCCTAGCTAGAGTATATTAATAACAAGAAAAGAAAATTCTAACTAATAATGAAATGGAAATGGAATGGAATTGTTAGTCTTCGGTATCTAATTACTAATTAGTGTTGGCTTGGTTGGTTTTCGACAGGTTTACTATTTTGTGAAAAAAAATTTATGAGTTTTTTTTAAAACAATATGTTATTTGGTTGTGATGTTAAAAGGCAATGAGAAATTATTTTTAAGGCTTTTCGCACATTTAGAAAACAATATTTTTTTCTAATTTATAAAATTGTAAAAATATTCAGGGTATACAAGTTTGATGGTTTTGATGTTTGATATATATATATATATATATAGGAGATTTTGGTTAAGGATAAACTCATGGTATGTTTTTATCAATTTACCGACTCTTTTTTTTTTAAAAAAAAAAACAATTCTCATTATTTATAGAGTTCACAAAATTAATGAATTCTAGTTAGAGTAAATTAATAACCTAAAAAAGATTAATTATAATTAAAATAAAACAAAAAATAAAATGGATTGTTAGTCCTTCACTTTTTATTTTTTTGTTGCCCAATTAGTCTTTGCCGTCTTATTAAGAATTAATGCTAGGTTGAGATTTTCTTTTTCATGAAAACGCACAATTTTTAATGAAAATTTTCTTAGGATCTTTTTTGAAAATATAATTTACTTCTGTTGTTTGATTACAATTTAAAACATAATGAGGGCATTGAGCATATTGAAAAACATTATTTCTTTTTTAATTTGCAAGATTTAAAATAATCCAAGTATAAAAATCAAATAAGTTGATATATTTATCATTTGTAGCAAAATATATATATAAAATATGTAGATTTAATGTCATCATCAATCACTTTGGTCAATAAACTCATGTTAGGTGTTTATATAATTATTATATAAGTTTAATAAATTTGTTAAAATCTAGAAAGAAATACTTTCCAAAAAAAATTTTAATTTCCTTCAATTAAGAAAATATTTTTTAAAAAACTTTTCTTAGGATCTTAAATAAATATATAACAAAATAAAAAAAGATTTTCTAAAAAATCATAAAATATAAGGGTTCCTAAAATGCCTGTAAAAAAAATATTTTTTTTGGTTTAAAAAAAAAGACAACATTTTTTTTATCTAAAATATTTATTTCGCAAAGGCTTGAAAAGCATAAAAAGATAAAATAATACACAAAGGATAATGAGGATCGATAATCTAAATAACAAAATAATACGGGGAAACATCTTCCCTTTTAAAGAAATGTACTTTGATATTATTTTGGAAAAGATTGATTTTCTCCTTATTCAAATTCCTATTTTTCTACTTCTTTTCCTTCCTAACAAACATAAATAATTAATACTTACCTACAGCAACAGAAATTAATTAAAAATACAAATGGATATAAATCAGCTACAAATACAATTTATCATCCATTAGCAATGTAACTTTCTGCTGATTTCTTATCCCCATTACTTCGATAGAAATTAGCTCTTCGTGTGAACTAACTATTCAAAATTAACCCAAAACGTGAAATATATATATATATATATAAAATCATAGTTCAACGCCCATGATTTTTTTTTTTTAAATCATGAATTTATTTTTATGATTTGGGTCCAGGAAGTCTTTCAGTTCTAGATGGCCAAGTAATTAAGCAAAATATGCAGGGCCAGATACTTTAGTTGTCGTAATATAATTGATGATATGGTCAACATTTTACATTGGGGCATTGGCTGATAGTTTCTGACCTTCAAAATCTTGGTAATATTCCTTATGCCTAATCAATTATATATTCCATTCCCATTTGGTGTCATTATCTGCTCTTTCATGTGTTAGGGAAATTTTTTTTTTTTTCTATATATAATAACTATACGTCCTATTCTAATATACACATACCTATAAATTTTGAATATTATGCCCTTTTTAGAGGTTAAAAGCTAGTCATTTGTTCATATGAATCGACCCTTTCACACCTTTTTTTTTTTTGGTGGTCAATGTAACACTTATTTCTAGCTTAATATAGAATGATTATTGATTTACTTTATATATCTGATAAATTCTTACTTTTTTTTCCTAAAATTTGTAAAAACTAATTTATTGAATTGATCGGTTGAATTAGAAATTGGAATACTTATTTTCTGAGTTAATTTGTAATTGAAAGAATTTTGAATTAACTCAATCTCAATCTGATTTACTCATTTATTGATCTGATTAACTTAATTTAAATTATTTAAAATTCAAATAATTTTTTACTTTAAAAATTAAAATTATGAGTGACTATACTTGATGTTATTTGAAATTCAAAAATAATTTAAATTTTTTTGTGTATCTTTGACTTGATAATTCGATTTAACTTATTTACAATCTAAAACAATTCAATCCAAACCTATCTAGAAAAAGATATTTTTCAAAATTAATTTAATCTAATATTATCCAACTCAAACTTATTAAATTTGAAGACCTTTATCATAAATTTATCGTTCATTTGATATTCAATTAGGGTTAAAAACATTGAGTGATATTTTTTATATTTCTACTTTCTTGATTTTGTCTATCATATCATAAAGTCGATCTTGATGATTTTACTACGGAAAAAAGTAATACAAGTATAAATTATTTTTTATATCAAAATTTTAAAAAGAAATTGAAGTTGCCAAGTTATAAAAGAAAAGTTAGAATAGATGAATGCATAGAATTGAAAAACAATTCAACTACAACCTTTGATGGAGAAATTCTTCTGATATATTTTTTTGATATCTTAATTATTAATTTAAAGAATTAAACAAATTTCTTATATTGGGAGAAAATTAGAAATATTGGATGATTGGACAATAGGTCAATGGTAGAATTTGATGTTCCAAATGTGAA